>OX463840.1:23770664-24071622 GCA_949825065.1 Odontocerum albicorne
ATATATATATATATATATATATATATATATATATATATATATATATATATATATATATATATATATATATATATATATATATATATATATATATATATATATATATATATATATATATATATATATATATATATATATATATATATATATATATATATATATATATATATATATATATATATATATATATATATATATATATATATATATATATATATATATATACTATATATATTTTACTATAAAACAACATAAGGCAAATATTAGCGAACTTGATTGTATTTTTCAAAGTCGTGAATGGAACGATTGATTGTCCAAAACTCTTGGAATTGATTAGCATTCGAGTTCCAACAAGAATTACTAAACTACAAGATACATTTCTATGTAAAATTTCTCCATAAATTGCGAATTCTCCCATACCTAGACTATACTATACAGGATCAGAAATGAGTACGCTGCAGTCTCGGATATTTTTGGAGTTAATTTGGTGACCTATAAGGAGTGCTTGAAATATCCAAGCCTTGAAATGGGGTCCCGCGTGTCTTTCGAGGACTTTCGAGTAACTGTTTTGAACTGCTTTTTGATTGAGTATTGAGTTTTTTTTATCTATTTTTGTGATTTTCCCCGTGCTAAAGAGGATTTGTGAAGTTACACCTGTCTGATTCCAAATTTTAAACATTGTTTTTAATTTGTTTTTCAATGATTTGTCTTTTATGTTTGTATTTTTTTGTGCAATACGGGTTGAGTAAGAGTATTTATTGAAGCATGGACAGGAAATAGTGATGAAGCGATGAAATGATAAATAGAGTATAAAGAATGAAAGATTAAAACAAGAGGATTGGTTAAAGAAAAGAAGATGTAGAAGGTAGAAAGTTAAGTATTAATGCGGATGGAAATAGGAAAATATTTTGGAAAGAAGTAAGTAAAATGCGAAAAATATATACACATGGTATAAGTGGAAACAAAGATAATAATGCACTGATTTTGTCAAAAGAAGGTTCGTTCGAAATGGAAGGAATATTTCGAATAATTAATTGTACGAGAGTGGTGATAGTAGTAGAGACAACAGTGTATCTGATAGAGTGGAGAATGACGAGCGGCTGGAAAATGTGAACGCGATTTTCTAGAAAAACGACGAATGGCTGCTAAAAGTATGAACAAATTGAAGACGTCAGGTTGTGATGAAGTGAGTACAGAATTAATTGTGTGGAGGTGAGCGAATGATCGAGTGGCTCAGATCATTTTTCAACAAATATTTAGTGCAGTGACTAACTACACACCGAAATACTGAGTGCAGTGATTATTCCATTATATAAAGGTAATGGAGTGCAAATGGAGTGTAGAAGTTACAGAGTCATTAGCTTGTTGAATGTAGTAAGTAAACTCTAGGTAAAAATTTTGATAGAAAAGGTGAGAAGAATGACTGAAATGAAAATATGAGATGCTCAGGATGCCTTTTTAAGTGAAAAAGGATGCGTGGATTAGATGTGTATCTTTACGTATGGTTGTAGAAATATGTATGACAAAAGGATGCGTGGATTAGATGTGTATCTTGAAGTATGGTTGTAGAAATATGTATGACAAAAGGATGCGTGGATTAGATGCGTATCTTTACGTATGGTTGTAGAAATATGTATGACAAAAGGATGCGTGGATTAGATGTGTATCTTGAAGTATGGTTGTAGAAATATGTATGACAAAAGGATGCGTGGATTAGATGTGTATCTTTACGTATGGTTGTAGAAATATGTATGACAAAAGGATGCGTGGATTACATGTGTATCTTGAAGTATGGTTGTAGAAATATGTATGACAAAAGGATGCGTGGATTAGATGTGTATCTTGAAGTATGGTTGTAGAAATATGTATGACAAAAGGATGCGTGGATTAGATGTGTATCTTGAAGTATGGTTGTAGAAATATATATGACAAAAGGATGCGTGGATTAGATGTGTATCTTGAAGTATGGTTGTAGAAATATGTATGACAAAAGGATGCGTGGATTAGATGTGTATCTTGAAGTATGGTTGTAGAAATATATATGACAAAAGGATGCGTGGATTAGATGTGTATCTTTACGTATGGTTGTAGAAATATGTATGACAAAAGGATGCGTGGATTAGATGTGTATCTTGAAGTATGGTTGTAGAAATATGTATGACAAAAGGATGCGTGGATTAGATGTGTATCTTTACGTATGGTTGTAGAAATATGTATGACAAAAGGATGCGTGGATTAGATGTGTATCTTGAAGTATGGTTGTAGAAATATGTATGACAAAAGGATGCGTGGATTAGATGTGTATCTTTACGTATGGTTGTAGAAATATGTATGACAAAAGGATGCGTGAATTAGATGTGTATCTTGAAGTATGGTTGTAGAAATATGTATGACAAAAGGATGCGCGGATTAGATGTGTATCTTTACGTATGGTTGTAGAAATATGTATGACAAAAGGATGCGTGGATTAGATGTGTATCTTGACGTATGGTTGTAGAAATATGTATGTCAAAAAATAAGATGTATGTCAAAAAACAAATGTTCATTTGTTGACTTTGAAAAAGTACATGACTAAGTGATGAGATGCAAGCTACGTGTATGTAAAATATTGAATGAATATTGTTGGATGTAAATTAATACGTAGTATTGCGTCATTTTATGCTGAGAGTAGAACATGTATTAGACATAACGGTATCTTGACTAAATTGTTTAATATTTCAAAAGGCGTAAAGCAAGTATGTATCATGTCAGCCTGGTTATTCAATATTTACATATATTCGAGTGTGGAGGAATTACAGGGGTAAATGGTTGGCATTCAAATGTCGAATGGGAATGTATGCGGATTGTGATGTACGCTGATGGTATGGTAGTGTTACCGGATAATAAGGATAAATTGCTGAGTCTGATAAGTAAATTTTAAAAGAGACGTAAAGAAAAATACAAGAGATAGAATGTTGCGAAATTCAAAGTCATGGTGATGAAAAAGCGTGAAAGGAAAATAAAATGCGATATATATTATGAGTGAGCAACGAAAGATAAAAGCAAATTGAAGAGCTCTGCTATTTCGATAGTATTTTCTCAGACAATGTAAGAGTTACGAGGGATATTGACCGGCGTGTAGCGATAGGAAACAAAGTCAATGGGGTACTAAAACATATACAAGTATACTTGAACTAGACAAAAAGTTAATGAGAAATTAAAACATATATACTCGAACCGGACGGCATCAAAATCTGCTAAAATGATAGCCCGAAACAGTATTTTAGTACCAACATTGATGAATGTGAGGGAAATGTGGACGTGGAACAAGACTGAAAAGAGCCAAATAAATGGTGAAGAAATGCACGTACTTAGAAGAATACATGGTGATAATGTATGACTGAGTACGGAATGAAGTTTTCAGAGATGAATGTGAACTTAAGGGTGATATGTTGAGTAAGATGAAGAAGAGCACTCTGAGATGATTTGGGCACGTGGAACAAATGAATGAAGAAGGACTAACTAAAAAAATATACAGAGCAAATGTAAGTGGAAGGTTATGTACAGGAAGACCTAGGAAAGTATGATTGGATCAAGTGTACGATATTTTGTAATGATTAATTAAAGAAGGAAATGTAAAAAGTGAGAGAAATCGTAGGAACTGTATACGAAAGTGTATGGATGCAGAGAAGGCGAATGATTTGTGTTGCCAGATGAATGTCTGGAGCTCTCTCCTCTCTGCCTACCTCGACCGGGAGATTATGTGATGGTATGTATGTAGTACAACCTGGCGAGCTTATTGCCATATGACAATCTCATACTGCCAACCACAGATCCAGACAGTTTCATCAGTCTGGTTTTCATTGAATGTAACCCAAACCCTTATTTTTTAATCTGATTAACGACGGAAATCGAACACGTTACCTCCGGGTTTGAAGACAGACGTCTTACCAACTAGTTTTAATATCGTGTTATTGGTAACATATACCCATTATATATGTTATATATTGAAACGTTCACCTTCTTGGCATTGATCATCAAAATGATCATGAACTTAAATACTAATACTTATGCCTTTCCTACGAAAGGTTCATGACCCGAGGATATGAAATGACAAAAATAAACTTATGGTGCAATTTGTCAACCTGTTTCCGTCTTAAATTTAAACTTTATAAGTTTATACATTATAAATTCATCATTCTATGGTATTTATTAAACGACTCTTCGCATAACTCTTCCAAATGATAACATGGATACATGACAAATAAAAAAAAATATGATCATATTTTTTTCCATTTTTCAAATAACGAATGCAGAAAACAATAAGAAAATAATTGTGTATGGTGCCTTGTCTTTAAATACAAAGAAGTGTTGTAGCAGGAGTCGACAAAGTATTTCTTATGTCTTACGCAGTGCGGAGTGTCGGTCGAGACTTACGGTACATGCAGTTGAGTGGTTTTACTTACGCAACTTCTGGTGGAGTGGTCAATTGATTAAATCAGTTATTCTCAACCAATGTGTCGTCATCAAAAGCTTTTGAAAGAGACTGATATGGAAACATAAATCACACAGGAAATTTATGAAATTTTTTATTTACGTTTGAGTCAAAATTATTTTCAAGTTTAGGGACAAGGTTTATAGACATACAGGTATCTTACCTATGGACCATCAAACATCTGTTTTTTTTATCTGATATGTTTATACATTATTTAGAGAATAATATATTTGCTGATATTCTTAATTTAGTATGTTTTGACATGGTACAGGCATGTGAATAATATTTTTTTCATTTTTCGGGCACTGATAAACAGTTGAAAATATTCTTAGAATATATCAACACCTTGAATGACAACATTGAATTTACAATAGAAATAAGACAGCATAACTCATTTAATTTCTTAAACATGACGATTAGAATCTCACAAAATAGGCTTAATTTTAACACAAATAGGAAAGATTTATTTACTGATGTGATGATTCCTTATACTTCGAATCATCCACACTCCCATAAAATGGCAGCATTTCACTCAATGATAACAAGAATGATTAAGGTGCCATTGAACGAGTGTGACTATTCCAAGAAACCTTAACAATACAAGAAATACCTAGAAACAATGGATATATTATAGTAAAACATAGCACACTTAGGAATAAATTAAAGACGCGACTAATTAATAACGATATTTACCCCAAAATAAAATAACTGAATGTCAGAAACAATTGGAGAAGAATTCCACATATTGATAAAATAACCAATTTCACGACATGTAATGTATTTACCTAAATAACTTGCTATTTATTAGAATTGAGGCTTATATGAAAGTTGATAAAGTAATTAAAATTACTGAACATCGTTACAAGGTTGTATTGGGGCAAATTTGTTAGCTGTTACAGGACTCATCCTACATTTTCTGAACTATAGTCTATTTAATGAATGTTCACTCTTCTATGAAGTTATGCTTGGCCCATATGAAGTTAAAGGTGAATAGTCTATTTAATGAATGTTCACTCTAACGTACGTAACACCCACGAGCAACACAATTACTCTCATCATATATTATGCCCCATATGAAGTTATGCTTGGCCCATATGAAGTTATGCTTGGCCCATATGAAGTTAAAGGTGAATAGTCTATTTAATGAATGTTCACTCTAACGTACGTAACACCCACGAGCAACACAATTACTCTCATCATGTATTATGCCCCATATGAAGTTATGCTTGGCCCATATGAAGTTAAAGGTGACTAGTCTAATTAATGAATGTTCACTCTAACGTATGTAACACCCACGAGCAACACAATTACTCTCATCATGTATTATGTCCCATATGAAGTTATGCTTGGCCCATATGAAGTTAAAGGTGACTAGTCTAATTAATGAATGTTCACTCTAACGTATGTAACACCCACGAGCAACACAATTACTCTCATCGTGTATTATGCCCCATATGAAGCTAAAGGTGACTAGTCTAATTAATTTTATGAGTAGTTTCGGTAAATTTAAGGCTTCTGAATCGTTCGAAGGTTATTGAGTGGATATGCAGAATCCATACGAAGTGGATTAAAATAGAAGTCTGCACCATAATTCAGTTATGAATTTCGTATTGACGAATAAAATTTATTCTTAAAAACATAGTAATTTATATTTAATCATTGACATTAGAAAGATAGAGAAATATTAAGCATTTAAAATAAAACTATTTATCCATTACTTTATAATAACTGAAGATCACGTTTATATGATTTATAATCACTATAACGCAATATCGTTGTATGTAAATGAACGTGTACTCATTATTTCCTAATGAGTTTGTGTGAATATATGAAAATGTTGAGTTTGTTTTCATTTCTACGTATCCAAGACCTTGAACCAGTGTTTTCGAAAATAACTAAAAATCAATTGAAATTTTGTTCGATGAGCGATCAAGTCCTAGAATACGTGAACTGAAAATCAATAACTCATCATTATCTCGATCAACTTGACTTAAATCTTATGGAATACAAATAAAACTTTTTCAAACACGATTAAGGCTTCGTAAACGTTATTTTTCATGATTGGTATACAAACGTTAACACTATTATTTTTTTCATACAAAAATCAAATTGTATTGTATATTTTTATGAAATACCTTATATACCTGTATTATAATTGGTTACATTTCAATTGCACTCTGATCTTGAAGTGACTTCGATTCCTAAATGATGCTATAGACACTAATTCTAATTCGATTGCATGTATATCTATGCAATTGAAATTATAATTAGTGTATTTAGCAATCGATACTAATATACTTTAGAAATGTACCCGGGTAACCCGAGAAATATTGACTGTGGCATAGTGCACTGATTTTTTTTGCTTATAATTCGAATTTTTAGGAATAAAATATGGACGTAATTATCAGATCTTATTCTTGGTTTGTACATTTATATTTCTGGTTATAACGTGATTTTCATAAGTTCACGCAGCAAATAGGGGATGTTGAGGTGATCGAATCGATTCAATCGATGATATTTTCAATAACATTAGCAATCCAAATTTTATCATCCAAACAAAAATCGAGAGGTTGAATTCATCGCAATCGACCGAAATCGAGATATGGAATCAGTTTTTTTTTTATATTTTGATATAAATATCGGTATAGAACCATTTCAGTTTAGTTGTTATAAGAAACGAACTGTGTTGAGTGTTCTAGAAAAAAAAAATATTTTTAACACAATTAAACAAATACGGGTTGTCCATGTAATAATGCTCATACATAGAGTAAGACTGATAAATAGTCAAAAAATGGGTGAATCCAAATTAAATGATTCAGTTTTTGTTCTAATCTGTTGACATGAAGAATTATAGACACCAAGAAATGTCATTTGAGAAATTATAAGGATACGTTAGTGTTGTCTTTCTTGTAATCATGAAAGTAAAGCTTATCAATTGGTTTCTGTCCTAACCATGCATTGGCATTATTATTTTGTTAATACTTTATTTAGTAAATAGATAATAGCAAATTGATAGACAATAATATATATTATTAAACTACAATAATAGAAACAGCAATAAATATTATAAATATAATGTAAACATTCAAATTTACATATACAGGCAACATTCATGTTGATAAAAAATTATCGATATTGAAGTAAATAATATATAATACGAGTATATTGAAACATGCAGTCCCTATATTTCTTTCAAAAATTCATAAAAACTATTTAAGTGTTTGTAACCAATATTTGACATTTTATTACACAAGATACAATCGACAGCTTAATTACCATAAGGCAATCTCTTCTCTTCCAATCAACTAGACTAGAGTCACACCACTTGTACCCATCGCTGCGTGAGAGTATAAAGTTTATGAAACATACAAAAAAACCAATAAAGAGCGAGTCTTATGGTTGACAGTAGATGGTTTCACAATCTGATGGCATGTAGAGTAAAATATGACTTGATTTAAGAAGAGCGATCAAAGAAAATGCAACTAATCGCTGCTTGAGCGTAGCGCAAGTTCGAGTACGTGGTCGGAAAACGTTGATAGTTTTCGGTTTGAAATGTTGAGAGAAAGGGAGAGATGATATTTTTATAGATTATATTAAAAAAATAATATAATTTGATAGACAGCGCAATTAATCGAATAATGTACTCGTGCTAACAATACACATATATGCGTAGCAATTATTTCCAATCAGTAAAAAGGATGACCTTAATTAAACATTTTACCTTCAGAAACTGGCACTTCAAGAGCAAATAATTTTTTTTTTCAGTTTATCAGTTATCATGTTTGATTGAAAATGAAATTTAAAAAAATCTAGCCTATTCATTAAAACACTTGTTACACGCAGCATAATAAAAAATAAAATATTATCTTGACGAATTTATTTATACCTTTTCATCTTTCTACAAAACAAATATCAAATATTCTCTTCCTTAATGTAATGTAATTTTCTAACAGATTTAAGGTGTGCTGTAGCAATTATTGAACACATTATAATAATAACAATATGTTGTATTTTTAGAAATTAATTAAATATATGAAATATAAAAACATGGATATGTTAAGATTGAGCGTTTAAAATGTTTTGTACAATTTTTATGAAACACAATTATTTAGTTGTGCAAATATAATAAATAAAATTATAACAAAAACGTTTTTCGCTGATATGGCAACCCTCGTATGAAGTAGTTTTATAACAAATCTTCAATACTGAGATGAGTAAGTATTTTACATATTTTATTGAGGTCATTCAATATCTTATTATTTTGTGCGTGTAAGTATGATATAAGAATAATTCCAATAGTCCCTGACCCAATTATTCCATAAACAGGAATTGTTTCTAATAGACATGCTATAGAATTTTGTTTTATAAAATTTAATATATAATTTCATTATTATTTTATTTGATTCATTAAATATTGTAGATAATGATAAATTTTAGAAAAACCAATGAAAAATAGATCGAATTTAAGTATTAGATAGTAAGTTTTAAAATGTATTCCAATTTGGAAAAGTGACAATATACCTTTACAAATTTGTATTTAAACCAAAAATTATAGTTTACTCAGAATATAAGGATATTTGATGGGAGTGAAAATAGCACGCTGTTAATATAATTATTATACTCGTAGTTTACTTGTCAAGTTCATTGTCCTAACTGTCGTCATTAAACATTTGATACGCGCGAATAATTTTTGTGTCCGAAAACATTTGTAGTATTCAATGATCCATAATTTTACCAAAATTACTTCTGATTCGTTATTTTATATTTAATCTGGTGAAGAATAGAACGACTGTAAATATACTTGACAGTCCTTTTAAATGACACTACATTTTTATAGCATAATACTATACACATATGTATATTTTCTTCATTTAAGAAAATGATATTTCGCTGTAAATTCAACAATTCAGTTTTGCTAGATTTCATCACTTAATATCTATATAATTATATTTCATTTACTACATTCCTAAGCTTCAGTCTCAATAATTTAAAAAGTTAAAATAAATCTCATTTCAAAGTGTTGTTAAAGCTACTTTTCAATCTAAAGTACTATGCTACTCAAAGCCCACCTTAAAGTATTAGCGGTTTAATATTTACGACGAAGTAGTAGCTACTTTTTAAAAACATTGGTATCCTATTAAATAAAAGTTCTACAATAAATAAATTTAAAAGTATGATATACAATATACTATACTAAAACTTACCAGATGTCTTTTGAATTTTAATCACTATTTTTTTTTTATCCAATTTGCACGGATTTCTCATGTTACACAAAGAGGGTCTGCTTCTAGCGTTAGCTTATTCGTTAGGAATAATATCAGCCAGGATTCTTCTCATACTGCTAGCCGGTACCGAGAATATATCAACAGTGTCATTCAGTTGGTTCAATATCTCTATACCACGCGTGATTGAGTGTTTAGCCATGATATTCGTCCTGTAAGTTGGTATGTAGAACAGAGGGTGATTCCTTGCACGGCTATATTTATTGGGTACATATAAACTTAGTGCTTCTAGAATCGCGGGACAGTTAAAGCAACGTTGGAAAACCTTTATTAGGAATATCGCAATGGATTCCTGCCTTCTTGTTTCGAGGCTTCTATAGTTACACACCGTGAGAAGTTCGGCATGGTGAGCATATTTTGGATAATCGCCTTTTGTTCTGTACCATAGATATCTGAGGATTATTTTTGGTATTTGTTCTATATTTTTTTTTATATTTGAGCTGATGAGGAGCCCAAACCGTAGATGCATATTCTAATTTGGTTCTAATTAGATAATTATATATGTTTCGGAGGATATCGGTGCTGTTAAATTCTCTTGATATTCTCATTATAAAACCGAGTAGTTTGTAACAGTCCGATATCAAACGTGAGACATGGTTAACGAATGTGAGTCCGACATCAAAGGTTACGCCCAAATCTTTGAATTCAGAAACTCTGTTTAGTGCCACTCCATGTGTAGTATACTGATGGTGGATTGGTGAAAACAATCGAATATAAGATACACAGACACATTTATTAATGTTGAACAGAAGATGATTTTGCTCACTCCAGGAGACTAGGGAGTCAAGGTCCTGTTGTAACTGTGCACAGTTGTGCGGTGAATTGATCTTTTTGAAAATTTTCAAGTCGTCAGCGAACAATAAACATGTCGAGTGACTTATGGAATTTTGAATGTCGTCTATTAATATGAGGAATAGTAGGGGACCTAAATTGGATCATTGTGGTATACCAGATCTTTCGATAAATTCCACAGAAAACTTGTTACGGATTGTTACGTATTGAGATCTTTCTTTTAGGTATGATGCAAATAATCCAATTAGTTTATCACTGAAGCCAAGTTTATGCATTTTCTTAAGTATTATATCGTGATCTACTTTGTCGAAATCTTTCTGGAAGTGTATATACGAGTATTACGTCCGTTTGTGAAAGTTCGTCTAAGTTTAAGAAATTAAGTTCGCTCAACGCGAAAAAAAATATATTTCGAAGAATGGAAAACTGAAAACACGTACACCTACATTCTTTACCAGATTTCATCTCTATATTTGTTGTATTACCAAATTGACTTCCTTGGCTATTCACAACTCGGCTTTGAGTAGATTTTGATTGAAATATTACCAATTACAGAGGGTATTATTATGTCGCAACTTCTGGAAAACTTCAATGTGCTTTCTTTGATCATGGCCAGGAGATCCCCAAACTACCCTCCAATCGGACTGGATTTCGGTAATATTCAGTGTCTCGATAAGAAACCAGCCTAAAAAATCTCCAGAAAATGAATCCGTGACGCTACTTTTAAAGCGAGCATTCTAATTTTGAAATAGCTTACATAGATATAAGAAAACGCTAAAATGAAAATAAAACAGACAAATAAAACCAAGGCTTCACTGATGAAAATTACTACAATGCATGTTACAAGTATATATATCGCGTGTGAAATAGGGACTGGTTTAATTTAATGCGGTGTAAATCCAAAGAGTTGAAAGTACTATTTATTTTTTTTAAATCTCGTTCTTTCAATTCACACAATTAAATACTTCTCGTCTATAAAGTACAAACAGTCTGAACCTGCAGCTTCGTTGCATATCGGAATGTCTGTAACTGAGGTTTTGATGTAGGCAGTCATATCAATGAAATACTCGTATATTCATATTTCGTTTAGTTTAGAATTGTACAAAGATAATTTCTGGATTCGCAAACTGCAGTATCGAACACCGGTGCAGCGGTACAGTGGCGATAGGAGTGCGCAATAATCCCCGAAGACCAGTCGGCCTTGCCTCGCACACTCTCTAGGCTGTGCCGCGCGGCGCGTGGCGCAAACACTATTTGCAAACTGGCATTTGGTGCGCCTGATTTCATCACTTCCACCTGCCCATTATTCCGGCAAATGCTGTTTCTTAGCTGAGCGAATAAATTCCAACAATTTATTTAATTTTTACTTCTTCCAGTTTTCACACCTATCTCGGTGACACACATATTATAGGTTATTTTCGACTCCGGATTGAATCATTGGCTGAGGGAACGAACAAAGAAATTAATAGAACTGACTCCTAACAATCGATTACTTAAAAACAACAAAATATTAGAAATAATAATTGAAAAACTTATTTTATTGCATGTACTTCAGAAAGTGTACACTTTTGATATATCAAACATAAGGTTTCAATGGCAAGGCATTCCAAGCCTTAAGAATGAAAACCAAGACAAGGAACAGGCTGCATCCTTTTTTGGACAGATTATTTTTTTCACTACATCTGTAGAAAAACATAAAATCAAGTGAAACTGGGTCTAAATGTGAAAATAGTCTAGAATCCAAGAAGAATCAAACCAAGAATGCCAAGTTGTTTACCAAGTACGCTCAACAGTACACTACCAGTGTTGGTTGACATCTAACGATTAGGTGATATCAATGCCAGTCTTAAGAATGAAAACCCTACATGTTTTTTTAATCTTACCCATTACCCTCGATAGTATGTCAACTAGAGTCGATAGAAGACTTGTTTCGTCATATTCTGAAATTTTAGAAATTGAATATCAAGCGGGTATCACATTTCTTTCAAAAGAAGGAAAGCCCGACAGAAATTTATCGACGTTTAGAAGAATCTTCTCTATCATATTCTATATTGAAGCATTGGACTCAACAGTTTATTTAGGCAGATAATCAATTGAAGATGACCGACCCTATTTAAGGCAGACTAACAGTCTCGACTTGACCTCTAGTGATGATTTTCCACCTTTAAAACTGAAATCCGATTTACGCGGAACAAAAATTAAAAGTGATGAAGAAGGATGGATCTCCACAGTGTTACACTATTTTGAGAACTAAACTCTATTATATTGTTTCGGTGATGTTGAAAAATTAATTCATAGTTCTAAAGAATGTTTCGTTCTATCACCTTTATCATATACTTGGTCCGGAAACTTTTGGACCTTAATACATACTTCAGTCATCAGTGAATGTCTTGTAATTTGGGATCTTTATTAGCTCTAATAATTTTTTGGTTAAGTATGGTATATGTTATAGAAAGCGAGAAAAGGGTAGATCAAGAATATTCGTTAATTCGAAACGGTGTAGAAAGTACAATTTTTTTTTGAGATATCGCTATTTCCGTGGTTATACTCGAATGCTACAAAGTTTCTTCTAGACATATTGAACAATATTTGCTAGGAGGGTTCCGGGAGTCTTTGGATATCTTTGGATTGTTGATAAGAGATATGTTACATCCTATCCAACTATTTAAAAAAAAAAGGTTTTATGTTCCTTGAAACTATTTGAAATATATGATAGACTGACCTGTGTAAACTGGCAATAAAAAAACAAAATTGCCAAGTGCTCTTACTTTACTTACTTTTTCTAGTTGTCCCTTTCGAACGAGGCCTTGGATTTTGATATCTTCAACAATGAAAAATGTTTTGGAAGAAAAAATATTGAACTTTCTTAGTAATGGGAGTTAGTGGTTTCGACGGAACAGTTATTTTTTATTAACTCGTTTTATATTGCATATATACTCGTATATAATAAATTTTGAACGTACTATGATCATTGTGAGGCCGGTTTGTTTAAAGTAAATCTTCTTCTTCCCAGTGTCATGTCAGGTCCTCCCAACGTTGAATATCACCTGAGAGTAGACATCTTTGTCCCTGGCAGCCCGAAGAAGATCTCCAACGCCCCTTATGCCAGTTCAATCACGTATATTGCGGAGCCAGGAGATTTGCCTCCTGCCAACACCTCTTCGGCCTTCTATTTTGCCTTGGATGATCAGGTGCAGTAATTTGTACTTTGCTCCTCTAAGTACATGACCCAAGTAGGACACCTTTCGGATTTTAATATTAGTCAGCAACTCTCTATCAACTTTGGCTCTTTGAAGAACCCTTGTGTTGCTGACTATATCCATCCAGGGTATCCGTAGCATTCTTCGGTGCATCCACATTTCGAATGATTCCAGTCTGTTCATACTACCAACTTTGAGGGTCCATGATTCAACTTCATACAATAAGACTGACCAAACGTAGCATTTGACTAACCGTTGTCGAAGTTTCAAGTTTAGATTATCATCGCAGAATACGCTTCTCATTTTATTTAAAAGCCGCACGAGATGATTCAATTCTGCACTTGACTTCGGTTTCTGGGTAGAGGTCTTCCACTAGGAAGGTATTTAATTTTTTTCACTCTCTTTATATCAGCACCACTCAATGTAAGACGTGCTCCTGCGTGATCCTGTCGTCCAAACACCATGAACTTAGATTTACTCACGTTCATTTTCAGCTCCAGCTTCACACCGGCTTCATTAATTATATCTATATAAGCGATTGAAGGTCATCAATACTGTCTGCCAGAACAACCTATCATCTGCGTGCCTGATGTTATTGACATATATCATACACCATTCACTTTGACCCCCAGATTCAAGTTATATAGTGCTTCCGTGAAAACTATATCAGAGTGCAGATTGAATAACATAGGTGACAAAATACAACCTTGTCGGACTCCATGTTGAATTGGTATGCCTTTCGATTTGTTGTTTTCCAATTTAATAACAGCTTCTTGGTTCTAGTGCAGGTTTATAATAATATTTATATCCTTATCATCTATACCTCGTTCGTGAAGCATTTTAAAAAGGTCTGCGTGTTTCACTCTATCGAATGCCTTCTCGTAATCGATGAAACAGTCAAAAATGTCTTTCCGTTGGTCTTGGCATTTCTGCAGTAGCACGTTTATTGCAAATAACGCTTCTCGTGGTCCAAAGCCATTCCTGAAGCCAAATTGAGAATTATCCAGGTCACGCTCGCACTTCAGCCTTATTCTTGAATGTATAATATTTAAGAATATTTTCAACACATGACTCATAAGGCTAATCAGTCGAGTCATTACATTTTTTGGGATGCTGTTTTTTAGGGAGAGTGATGAATGTAGATTTAAGCCAATCTTGGGGGATGACCCCCGTGTCATAAATAATATTAAATAGAAAATAAAATAAGTGAAATAATTGAGATATTTAGTTGCTAAATGAAGTTAGAAGAAAGGCCAAGAGGATAGAGCACCAAACTTTCCTATAGGGATATACATATTTTGCGTATTTTACATCCATACACCTACTCGTAGAATTCATGCGATTTTTCTGACTTCGATTTCCTTTTTTCAAAATTTCATTTGCTAGATCCAATCATATTTTCTTTAATCTTATTCCACCATACACATCTGTGCTTTATATTTATTTTTATTAGACTTTCTTCAATTATCCATTTAACATGCCAAAATCGTCTCAGAGGGTTCAATCTTCTTTTAATTCTTCATCTTACTTAATAAATCAGCTTAAATGTCATATTCATTCCTTGTCACTAAGGTCATATGCATTCCATTTCGTACTCTGACAAACATTTTCAACCCACGCATTCTTCTCAGTGCAAATATTTCTACAGAATTTAATCTTTTCAGTCTTTTCCACGTTCAAGTTTTACTCCCATACATCAAACTTGGCACTTAAATATTATTAAAGACTACCATGTTAGCAGATTTTGATACTTTTGGTTCTTATACATATATGATTAAGTATTCCATTTTCTTATCCCTGCACGCCATTCAGTGTTTCTCATAACTCTTCCATCGTCTAAGGAAATATTAGCCAAACAGTAGAACTCCTTAACTTTCTCTAATCTCTGATTGCTCACCCGAATATCGAATTTTATTTTCCCTTCACACTTACTATCAGCTATCAAGTTTTCAAGCTGTAAAGTGGCATGCTGTGAAGTTATTATACTACCAATATGTCAAACTGGCAAGTTGTAAAGTTTTCGAGCAGTCAATATGTCAATTCAGCAAGCTGTAAATGTGACTTCAGCTATTTGTCAAGTTGTTAAGCTGTTAATTTGTCAAGCTGTCAAATTGACAAGTTTTCAAGTCGTCAAGCTATCGATTTGTGAAGCTATCAATTCAGCAAGTTATAATTTGGTCATGCTGCCAATTCAGTGAACTGTTTATTTGTCAAACTTTCAAGCTTTTAAAATGTCGATTTTCATATTGACAGTTGACGGCAATTTGACAGCTGGAATGCTAGATATCTACTAAAATTTAAAGCTGTCAATATGTCAAATTACCAAACTGCAAATTTGTTAACTAAGCAAGCTGTAAATTTGTTGAGATGTAAAGTTGTCATGCCGTCAAGTTATGATATCTATACAGCAAGTAGTCCGTTTGTCAATCTGTCAAGTTTTCAAAGCTATCGGATGGTCAGTCTGTCAAGTGATCAAGCTGCCTAATCAGCAAACTATCAGCTTGTCAATCTGTTAAGCTACTAAGCTGTAAGTTGTCAATCTGTCAAAGTATCAATCTCTCAATTTAGCAATCTATCAAACTATCAAGCGAAACAGTCAAGCTATCAAGTTGTTAATTTGTCCAGCTGTCATCTTGTCAAGCTTTCAAATCAGCCAGCATAGTTGTCAAGTTATCAAAATGGCTAGTTGCAAAGTTGTCATATTGTCAAACTACCAATCTGTCGTTTCAGCAATCAGTAAATATGTCAGGTCAATTTTCCAAGTTATCAAGTTGTGTAACTGTCAAATCGTCAGATATTCATTTTATTATATTCAGATATGCAAGTTATCAAGCAGTTAAGTTGCAATCTGTAAATTTGTCAAGCTATCCCTTTGTCGAGTTGTTAATTTGTCAAAACTGCCAAACTATAAAGCTGTTAAGTTCTCAAGCTGGAAATTTTTCAGACAATTTATCAAATTATCAATTGTAAAAATGTCAACTTGTAATGCTGCAAAGCTGCCAAGCTATATAGCTGCTAAGCAGTCATCAAATTATAGATGTCAGTTTTGCAAAATGTCAAGTTGTTATGCTGGCAAATCGTCGAACTATCAATTTATGAATATGCCAAGCTTTCAAGCGGTAAAGTTGTCAAGCTATCAATTCAGCAAGCTGTAATCTTTTCAGGCTGTCAATTAAGCAAATTGTTAAATTTTAAAGCTGTTAATATGTCAAATTTTCAACTTATCATCCAATTATATCAATTAAATGTTTTGGCAGAATAACAGCTCAACAAAATGTTAAACTGTCAAATAACCAAACCGTCAAACTGTCACGTTGAAGCTGTCAATCTGTAAAGTAGTCAAGCTCGCTCTCAATTGTTAAGCTGTCGTATGTACAATTCAGAAAGCTATGTCGAATTGTCAATTCAACAAGCTGAAAAATTATCCCTCTGTAATATTGTCGATCTGATAAGCAAGCTGTCCACCTGTCTGTTAGCAAGCTGTCCATCTGTCAAGCTTGGGCAGCTTGCTAAATTGACGATTTGAAAGTTAGACAAAATAGTCGAACTATCAAGTCAGTAAGGTGAAAATTTTTCAAGCTCTCGACTTGTCGAACTGTCAACCTGTTAAGATAGAAGGTGTGAAACTCTCAATTTAGCAAGCTGTTAATTTGTAAAAGTGTCAATTCAGCAAGCTATCAAACTGTGCATATGTCAAATTGTTAAGCTGCCATGTTGCCAATCTGTCATTCCAGCCACCTGTTAATTTTTCAAGCTGCTAATATGCCAAGTGGTTAAGCTGTATATTTATCAAACTGTCAAGATATCAAATAGTTGGTCTGTCCAGTCGTCAAGCTATCATTTCAGCCAGCTGTTATTTTAAGCTTTCAAAATGCCAAGACGTTCAAATGCCACGTGGTCAATATATCAAATTCATAAATCACCAAAAAGTCAACACATCTTATCAATCCACCAAGCTGTCAAATGTTCAAGTTGTTCAAGCTGTATATTAACCGATCTGTAAAATTGTCACGCTGCAAAACTTTTAAGTTGGCAAGCTATCAAGCACGTCAGTTGCAATCAGTCAAGTCTGTCAATTTGTCGAGCTATCAAAATGGTAAGTTGTAAAGCTGTCAATTTAGCAAGATGTAAATTTGTCAAATTATCAATTTAGTAAACTGTCAAACTGCTCGTCTGTCAAGTTATCAATCTGTCAAGGGTTCATTTCAGCCAGCTGTTCATTTTTCAAGCTATCAATATGGCAAGTGGTCATATTGTCAAGGCCCTAAGTCGATCAGTTAGTTGTGAAGCAGTTAAGTTTTAACCTGTCAAGTCGTTAAGCTGTAAAGTTACCAGGCTACCAAACTGTCAAGTTGTAAAGCTTTCGACCTACCAATTCGGCAAGCTATAAATTTGTCAATTCAGCAAGCTGTCAGGTTGTGTAGTCATGCTGTCAAGAAGTAAAATTGTCAAATGGTCAAGTCAAGCTTTTAATTTGTCACGTTGTCAAAATATTAAGCTATAAAGTTACCAAGCTGTTAAGTTATCAAACTGCCATGTTGTAAAGCTGCCAAGCCGTCAATATAGTTAGAAGTTAATACATACCCTTCTTGTATTAAATCTATTTGTTTTGGTTTGGTACTATAAATTTTGAGCATTATAGATTAATTTAATATTTTGTCAACGTTGGACGGTATATGTGAAAAATTGTGTAAGATATTTCGAGTTTTATTAATGCTGTTGAAATGTTTGTATCAGGAGTGATTGGACTATCTTAAGAGAAACCACACTTATTAGGAAGGTTATTGTTGGGCCCCATGCGAGTCCTTCAATCTCCTTTCTCATTGAGAGAGTGATATGATGACGAAAAGTGAGACATGAAGATTCGGCGGCATTTGAAACTTTTGGAAAGATTAGCAGAGGAGATAATGCGGGAAAGTGGGTGCTAGGTTTATTTGCCAAGTGTGACAATTTGGACGAATGATTTGACAGAGGTTGGACAGGATTAGAAGCTTCCTGGTAAGACATGTTCTGGTTAATCATGAGACATTTGATATTGGTCTGGCTGACAAATTTCGGGCAGGACCGATCCACTGCACAATGGTCTCCACTGCATATATTACATGTTATAGCCGTCACTGAACAGGTTTCGCCGAGGTGAGATTGGCCACATTTGAAACTGATCTACATTGCTGCTTCGTGTGTCCAAACCTGCAACACTGAAAGCACGGTATGGTCGAAAAATAGTACTTTTCTACTACTGAAGAATTGTAGAAAACTGAGACCCTATGAGATAGGGTCTGTTCATTAACGGTAAATATTGCTGTTTGTATGGGAACCCATGTCACACCATTTGAGTTGGTAGCCTTACAGTTTAATCTTCTAGCTTTCTTGACTCTTCCACATTTGGTACTTACAGGTTTTCAGAAATCTCTTCTTCCTTCCACTCAATTGAGGCACCTCCTATGAGGGCCATTCTGGTAATAAATTATTTAAAACCATGTTTGGTCAGGACATTTTGTGAGAAATTATTTGCCGATTATTTGTGTATTTGCTAAAAGCAATAGCCAATCTATTTTGGCCTATACGACTGACACTGTTTCTCCGAGATATGATATGAATGTCATTGCCCCTGAGACACTTACTGAAGGTGATTGCGTTTACAGATGTTTCTGGTGTATTATCATTTTTTTAATGTGAACAACATAGGTTGATCTAATTTGATTGTTATATTCCCTAATCTAAAGAAGTAAAGGGGGTATAGGGGAGTATGTGGTGGGAGTTATATGGATGGTATAATAAGAGGAGTAAGCTTTCTTTGAAGGGACCCTAGATGGCTCACCAGCCTTAGGGATTTGTCCTCCTCCACGTTTTCTTTTATCTTATTTTGTGTTCAACTTCCGTGAAAGAAGAAACGGAGTTTCTTCTTCGGTTACAAGTTCACTCTCTGAAGTGCTGTCTGGAGGTTTAGGATCAATAGGTTTGAGTGGAATCATATTTGATAAAAAAAACTTAAAACTTAGAAAACAAACCTACTCACCTGTATTCCTGTCTACAATGAAAGAAAGTATAAATATGCATAAAAAACTTCGAAATAACATAATATGAGACATATATAATCTGGCAGGATGAAAAATGAAATAACTAAATGATTAAAAGAAATCCAATTTAGGTGAAAAGCAAAAATTTCATTTTTACTAAAAATACAACTGTTTTTCTTAGGCCAATAATCGTATACCCCAGAAGGTGCCTATTTTCTTTTTATTGCTTTTATTGGCAAAAAAAGGTATTTTTGCTTTTTAAATACATCTTTATAGGATCTCTAATGGTTTAAAGAATTTCGTTAAATCTGGATTATATAGAAACAGTTAATTTGTTTAATGAAAAAATTACAAAATTTATGAATTATTCAATGAAAAATTACAAAATTTGCTTTCTTAGCATTGATCAGGAGTGGGAGCCAAAGATTTATGATGCGCGAGGTTGAGAGTCCAATGAAACATTTGGATCTTAATAAATATACTGACATTTCTGCTGAACTTTAACAGAATTCGGAATTCTGAACAAAATATGTAATTCAGTTTGGAAATCAGGGAGTTGGCCAAAAGACAACTGAATCAGAGTTCATTCCTCTCCATAAAAAGGGTTCTACAGCCGACTGACATTTATAGCTTATAGTTTTTACATCTAGTAAAATCCTTACTAACATCCTATATATGAACATCTGAAACATTCCTGTCAAGACAAATCTCCCAAAATCAAACCAGTTTTGTAAAAGGCAAAGATACATGCTAACAAATCTTGAATATCCATCAAGCAATAGAAATCAGAAAAAAATTACGTCTGTATAGCTATTTCATCGATTACACAACGGATTTTGATTGTATTAACTAAACTTCTGGACTAGTCTAGACTATTGAAATAAGAGTACCGGTACACTATGAGGTGTGCGAGTTGCTAAAATTACTATACAATACTTCAGCTGTGCGTTGGCTGAAATTCTGCTGAAACTCTTGATAAGTATTCGATAGAAAATAACTCAACTGCATTTATAAATGTGACAAAAGCATTCAACAAGGTGAAATTTGAGAATATTTTTGAAATTAGTTAAGATTGAGATGCAAAAATTGAACATTTGGTTTGAGTCTTCGCTACAGGTTTTCATGCTGTTTTACTAGTGATACATACTTTTTTATAGAAAAATTAATATTGTTACATATTTACAAAACAGTGACCTGCACATCACGGGAGGCTGTGTTTATTCGAAGGGTGTGTAATATGGTTCGAATTACAACTCCCATTTTTTTTTTATTTAATTATATTCGTAAATATGATTTGAACCTTAGTTCAAAGTAGACCGAGGAAAGAGTGTAAGAATGTTAGAAAAAATTTTGCTGTGAGAAAGAAAGGAAGTATGGGAAAGAGGAGAGCACGAAGATAAGGCAAGTGGTGTGTGCAGGAATAGAAAGTTGTATGTGGTGATATGTCCTCTTTATCTACCCGAAGAGGGACATGGTATGATGGTATATATGTAACTTATAACATATTTTTTTATAAAACAAAAGAAATGTATATGTTTGTATTTTTTTTAAATTTATTTTAACATTGGTACAAAATTAATTACTACAACTAAAAAGACAATTTCGAGTTCATAAAATTCTTTCAGCATACAAACGAGCTGCTTAAGCAAATTTATTCATGTGATTAATACTGCAGTGCAATACGTTTTCATAATTCCAATCAGAATACAAAAGTCACAAAAAGTCCATATATCACATATCCGTACCTCAGAAACATATTGCATATAAAATATTAAAATTTACACAGTTGAATTTAATCTTACCGAAGAAGAATATAAATAGATACATTTGACCGAATATTATATTGATGTATAATAAGTTTTAAAACTTTTATTACACTTTTTTGTTTCAAAAGTAGAATGTTCAAAATATTCTAACCTTTACTCAATTCTACATTAGGTGCATCTAAAAGCATCACAGCCATTATATTATTTCGCAGACAACCGACACAATATTTAGTGAAATCATTTATAATAATGTCATTGTCCAGATCAATCATGCATTCTACATACATTGTTGGACTTAAGTAAGTCTCTGTAGTCAATTATTATAACCATCAAATACAAAAAAAATCAAATTAATAAATATAACTCAAGCCTAGTTAAAAAAATCACTTTCCTTACCTTATTTAATTACAATATTGTATTGCATTACACTTAAATTGTTTATGATACAACCTGGAAGGCTTATTACCATCTGGCAATTTTTTCAACCAACAAGCAAGATGTTAAGAAAGCCTTAAGTGAAACCAGATTGGAATATTGTTTTTTAAATCTGGGTTCCAACAGGACTCGACCTGCAGCCCTCGGGTTGAAAGATGTCTTACCAACTAGGTGATGGAGATCACCAATATTAATTGATAGTTTTTTGTTTATAAAAAAAATCAGGGTTACCACAATTGGTCTGAATAATAAGGATATTATTTCATCATTCAGGTAAGTTTTAATTTTAAAAGCGTCAACAGTTCTTAAGAAAATAAGTTGAATGCAAAAACGATATTTTCTATACAATTGAGGATTTATTTATATAAACACTTCTCTGAATAAAAAGTGTCAGTAAGCAAAATGTTGAAAATCATTTAATATTGATACTGCAATATGCATTATAAATCAGAGGTACAGAAGATAAATTACATCATTCAATTAAATTTTAGAACATCCCTAAAAAATTCTCAATATTTTCTACAGATTAACAATATTTAAATACTGTCATATTTGCTTACAAATTATTTAAACTAGATAGCTGAATCTCAAGGACAGATAAAAACTGAAGAACTTTATTATAAAAGATAATCATATAACGCTGAATAGGCGAATGAATAGGTGAATGAATACAAAAATTCAATAATAATTTAAAATATACTAAACAATCCAAGTGTCAAGCAAACATGAACAAAAAGGACCTAGGATTTGTTTGATTGACTTAATTGATTCAAAGAATAAGAAAGGCATTTTTATTGCTAACTATTTAAATTAATATGTTGGCTAACCCAATTAATAATATCTTTCAGATTCTTAATTGATACAAAAGTCTTATAGAATAATTTGAATAACTATTAATTGATTTTAGAAAACGATATAGTGCTTAAATATTTTTTTCGAAAATAATATGTTCATTCAATATTTATATTGATTGCTTTACTTTTGTGGTGGAAGAGTTCTACCAGATAACTGAGAAAATGTTTTTTTTGTAAGGTACTTCAGTTAGAAAGAATGAAAAAAATAAGAATGTTTCATTGTTAGAAAAAAACATTTATTTTAGTATTCGTTTTGACAATACTCTATATTTACATTGAATAGTTATATTTTTAGATGTATTTATTACCTTTTATAATCAGTTCTTCATAACCAAACAAGTGGATATTTTGCATTAGCACCTTTCAAATAATTCAAATAAATGCAGAATATATACTTATAAATAAATCAGAAACCTCATTCTGAATTTTCGAATAATAAATCTTAAGAAAACACTACCTTTTCTCTATAAAATAAAGTATCAAATCTAAGATTATAAGAAAGGAATAATAAAAAAAATCAATTAACATCTATTTTATATGATATAATATGGTAATTTGATCTTTGGATGCATTTTAACTTACAAGTTTACATTATAGCTGAAAACCTTATTTTTAATTCATAAAATGTTTTGAAATGATTCAAGTATATATATGAGGACTTAATGTAAAACACTGAGGTGGGAAAGAAGCATATGAAAATATATTTAAAACAAGGAGAAAATCAAGTAAGTTTCTTAAATTTTTCCATAGCGTTTTAGTTTTATGGAAATGTTAAAAAGTTAGATGATTGAGCAGTAGTTATAAAATAACAAGAAACTTTTTTACATACAGTTTCAATATATTTTTATGGATACTAAATAAATTTACAGCCACAGAACTGTAATTTTTTAACTAAAATTAAATCTTTAATGACTAGAGATAATATTTCCTTCATTTCGAATGTGGGTACTAAAACTTCATCAAACTATCAAAAATTAAATTCAAATTCTTTTTTACCCTCAAAATGAGAAAATATTTTGTTATAAAACTAATGAAATCATACAAAAAATATTTAAACCTGCTAAACGAAAAACAGGCATAATAATGATTGAGATTACATTGTAATTTTAAAATAAACCAAATATAATTTTTTTAATCAATAATTTGCAAATTTAAACAAGTTGATATTGACTTTAAATTCCATTACTTCAAATCGACTGTAAAAACTTAATAATCGAATGTATTATTATAAAATATAGAAATGGCAAAAGGCAAAACGATCTGATTATCATTGTCCTATATATATTAATCACAGAGATCACTAATTTATATTTAAACTCATCTTTTAACATTTATAAGAAATTTCAAAAATATTTTTCTAAGTTTTTTAAATCTGAAGTAGTGCTTCAGAAAGACCAAGGCTTTATGTAGGACGGATATTTTAAAATTTTTAATGATTATTTGTTACTAAACCATTAAGAGGATCACAATCATTGCTGCCAAAATAAGTATATTTTATAATAATTCTAATAAATTTAAGTACATTTTCAACAGATTTGCTAATATTCTATAAATCTTATTTACAAAAAAGTTACTAAAATATAATTCTAAACAACTTTAAATTTAATTCCAATTTAGAAAGGGAATAATAGCATTATAGATAAAATACGAATTCCTCTAATCTTCAAGACTAGAGATAAATAAGAAATGGCTTTGAATCTATTTTTTAGACATTCCGATTCGTGCATAAAAATATGTGGCTTTTATAATCTATAATGAGCTTTTGTATGTTAAAGTTATGTATTTAATGTCAATTAAATATACAAATGACAGGATATTAATAAAAAGCAATCTGCCAAATGTAAGTAACATCTAAAATATTATATACAAAATATTTTCACTGGTCTATGACAATAGAACAAAATAATTATATCGACATTTCTAAGGAATATATAATGTTAATTTGAGTATTAAGCATATAATTTATCTCCCATACATATCCTTACTTAAAAATAGTATTTTTGGAAATATTTTGATGAACTAATGATATGGAGTAACTTTAGCATTTATGGGTCTGGCATGTTGGATGCTCTCGTACTCGTAGAAGTTGGACTGAGGTCGATGAGGCTCTCCCCTTGATGAACGTTGAGAATGATAGCTTCCTGTTACTCCTCGTCTACTGAAATAAATATGTATGAATTATATATTTTTCTATGTACTAAGCAGATGAGAGGAAACTAAACTTCTAAAACTACCTTTTTTGATTTTTCAATTCACTAAGTTTCTTATTTGCAAAATTTCTGTGTATATTATGAGGAAATAATATATACTGTGTTATTTTCCTTATTCTTGAAACTCAAATATAACTATACTTGAAACTCAAATAGTCAAGATATCTGGCTGATTGCTTTCCAAAAATAGTATTCTTAAAATAACTAGTGTTGTAAATATTCAATATATTTTCTCTTGTTTTTCAAGTTTCCTATACCTTTATAATACAGTAAAAGTCTATTAATTCGAAATTCAGGGGACCAAATTTCACAATAAAGGTTCGTATTATGAAATACCCAATCTTAAAGTATGTATAAAACTAAGAAACAAATAATAATAGAGTAGATATCTACGACATAGGATGATAAATCTAATAGTTGGCTATTAAAAACCCTCGGAGACAAATTTAAAGATTGCGCTTCTGGTTAGTGGTTGTATGATTTAAATTTCTAAACAAATTACCTTTCTTCTTCTGCTTTTATTCGCTGCGCATGAACCTGTCTTCTCATTTGACCTATTTGAACCTCACTCAATCTTTCTCTGCGAGCGCTGAAAAATATATTTTCAATTTTAGAAAGATATACATAAAAATAATTATTTAAAATTTAAATTATACCAGTTAACATCTTAAACATAAAATAAAAGCTAGAAATACTTATTAATACAACGCATTTGAATAAAATAAAAATCATAAAGTTCAAAAGTGCTTGATATTTGAAGAGTATAATAAATAATGTTTGAAAAATAATAGAATTCAAATATAAATTATTTCTTGTGTATTTTAGTAAAACTAATATAGTTATCTAATATTGAATATAATTTCAGAGTCACATAAATTCAGCAAAATAATAAATAAATTAATAAATCATAATGATAGTACTTCAATATGAGGGTCACATTAGAAATTATTAACATTTTTATTATGTAACATGACAATGTGCAATATAGACCAATGGATATTTTCCAGTTAAATGAAAAGAGCAAGTGATATCAATTCATAATATTCCAACCATAATATGAATAGAAACACATTCTTACAGCTACTCGTTAAACATGAATAAACACTATCAATCAAAGAAGCGCACTATCTATATGACTCTGAAATCAATTACAAACATTGGGGTATAAAAATATATGCATATTAAAATTATATTTACTTGAGATTTTGTTGAATTTCTTCATAGTTGGCATAATGACCACCACCCCATGGACCTTCCATTACCTTCAAAAAAGAAATTATTGCTATATTTAATAATTTCTTTTTAAAAAAGAATGAAAACAATAATTCCTCGAATGCAGAATTTAAATATTTATTCCGATCACAAGTTTCAAAGTAATAAAATATTGTTTGAAGCATGGATAGTTATTTAAGTTTGCATGTCAGTTACATGTTAACTGAAGTGGTTAAATTTATGACATTTTTTAAATTTGAATTTGTTAAAAAAAATTAAATTATCATTCTTTAACAAAAATAAATAAATTTATTCCTTCAATAAAATGATTATATTATAAAACAAACTCATAACTGGGTGTATTCATTTAATGATTTATTTATTAACATTTCATGAAAACAGTTATAAATTATGTAAATAAATAATCCGTTTGAAGTTAACTCAACTCATAAATCAAACTGATAAAATAAAAATTAATATTTTATCAAATCCAATTGGATTATACACATACAATGTGTATTTTAATTCTTGTTTTTTTAAACAAGAAATTTAATCCAAAATCATAGCATTTGAGGAATCACCGTAATTGTTAATCTGTGTTTTTTTTAAATTATAATATGTCGTTAGAAACAAAAATATTCATAGCAATCATATTCAGAGTTTTACAATGATACATATTTAAATACATTTAGGAATGTTTTTCTATTAAATATGAAGACGCCTTTAAGTATGGCAATGGAATAAATGAGCAGTATGATTAATTCTATATATGTATGACATGCTAAGCAAAAAGCAAATATATAAATACCTACAAAAACAATTCAATTCGAATTTGCCAACATTTTTTTGAAAATCATTTAAGTTCTATAAGACTGATCATGATCAACTGACCTGAATATTTTGATGTTTTAGTATAATTTGTTATTAGTTTCAACACACAAGACACAAAATAGGTAAGGATTCAAATAAGTGCTGTGTGAACTATTGTGCTAAAAAGATTAACGTTTTTTTTTTCAAACAAACTAGCAATGGAAAAAAAGAAATAGTGAAAAAATATTACAAGTGCAAAAGAATTTGAAAAATACTTGTAACATCAAATTTTATGACGATGAATCAAACATTTCTGGCAAACAACGCAGTTGAATAATTCAATTTATTGTTTAAAAGAGTATTTTTCTTTAAAGAATCAAATTAATTTCAAGGATAGTGTATCGATGGCCATAAGTTGGCACTTCATATCTACATTATTTTGATCAAATTAGTTACAGACATCAAAATGAAAAGCAAACACTTTGGTGTGCATAGCAAGTTTTATAAAAGATTGTGAAATTCGAGGTGTCCACTTGAATTGCCCTTGAAATACACCCTTCTACGTTCAAGATACTGCAAGCTATAATTTAGTAAATAGTTGGTAGTTAAATAAAAAACCGTCTCTTCTCGAGTATTGAGCAAGCTTTTTAGTAACTCAAGTTGAATATGTCAGCATACAATGAAAAAGAGTGAAAAAACCATAAATCAATTATCAAAACTCGTGAAGTGCAAAATAATACAGCTCGAAGGAAATACTAAATCTGAACTTACCTGAGAAATAGTATGGGAATTTGGACTAGTTCTGGTTGGAGGATGTCTATAAGGTGGAGCCCACTGCATTCCCCTAGCCCCTGTAGCCCTTTCTTCTCTGCCAGTGTTGTCGCCTAGTCTATCTGCACTGGATTGTCTCGAATGAGAGCCATTCTGCATGTTAGGCTCTGTTGTTTTACCATGACTGGATGGTCCATTATTGGTACTATATGGTGATTCTGCACTCTTCGATGAAGTGTCTTGAAGCCTTTCAGTGATATCAGACTTAGCCAAAGATTTCTCTGAAGCTCGGCCAGGATGTGATCTGCTTTGAATACCACCATAAATTTCTGAACGTGAATCTGGAATTTTCGGCCTTTGTTTTCCAAACCTAGAAATGAAATCAGACATGTTTCATAAAAAAGTTTTAGAGGAACATATGACAATAAATTCAACAAACTACATTAAAACTAATATAATAGTTACCAGCATTGATAAAAAAATTAGAATATTATAAAAAATTATATGGTAAAAAAAGATCAAAAAATCTGATCCAACAAGAGATGGCTTGCGTTGAAATAATATATTACCTCAGCATAGTAGATATTGATTTCAACAATGATGGCTTTTTGTGCGAAAGAGATGATTGTGTAGGAGTCCCTCGAACTATTCCCTCTACTCCATTGTCAGTCAACCAATGTTTCAAAGCTATAAAAGAGAAAAGAAATTAAATAAATATTTTTTACACATGAAAAATTATGTTTGAACAACAGTCTATATCAGTGATAAGGTTGATCGCGTAATGATTCAAAGCTGAATGCCAGTGAAAATGTAAAACAAAACATTTTTTTATTCTTTGTCAAAATGTTCTCCACTTTTCCAGCTTCCTGTCATACCATCGCATCATTCATCTACTGGTTTTATGTACTAAAATTCTTAATACAAAAGATATTATGGATACATCATTCAAGATTCAATTCAAACAAAATGTCTCCAGAGGCATTTTTTTTAAATACAAGTAGAAAAGTGGTAGTGACGGGCAAAATTAACTTCTTTTGTATATCAACGTCAGGTGGTTCAGCAGGGGAACATTTCTTCAACGTTTAAGAAACCTGATTAGCGACAAAATGAAGACTAGAATACAAGCAATTGGCGCATGATATTTGGCTAATACTCCATTACAATAAAATACCCTGAAATCAATTGATCATTTACATGAATTTTGTACTTACGTTGATGAGTTCTGCCATAGAGTGGATCATTTTTTCTTGAGTTATGATGCAAAGACACTTCTTGTATTGCTGTTTGGAGAGACTCCAAACTGGAGGACTTCCTCATGCCCAGTGAAGGACCCACTGGCACTAAAATATATAATTGATCATAAAGAATATGTATTTCTTAAAATACATTAACATTGCAAGTAGAATTAATGAATGAATAAAGACTAATAAAACAAATATACTGCGCATGTGTTAGTAGAAGGCATGGAAAAGCTAGATCAAGAAAATGATAAAATGAAATGTTAAAATTTAGAGAAATCCAGCTTTATGAGATGAACAGATGAAGATAGATGTATATCGTAGTCTGGCGCTCAGTCCTATCTGCCTGGTCCGAAAGGGACACGGTGTGGTAATTGATATGTATGTAACAAGACCTGAACATGAAATTAAATTTCATGCAATTTTAAGGTGAATAATGAGGAACTAAGTCTTGCCCTATATTAAACTGTTATAATAAATTCATTAAGATGAAAGGAATCCATAAAAAAGAATGACATGAAGAGGGTCCCATAACTTTTATTTCACCTATATAAAAAAATTATAGTTTAATGTATTATTCATAAGCTTAGTTGAAATTACCATTATTAGCCTTGAGTTCTTTTATTTTCTTGTAAGTGCCAGTGTTCTTAGCATCCATGGCAGCGTGCCTCTTCTCCGACATGGAACGCCGTCCCACAGCATCCCGGGAAAAGCCACCTCCATCTGTTCCACAGCCGCTCTCACTTCCTGACTCCCATACTCCTCCCGGACCATTTCTGAAAGTAAATCTTCATATTATATTGTCTGAAAAAATTGTGATATGCATATTGCTACATTAAAAGTATCCAATACCATTTCATCTGCCAATAATTCATAATTTAACATATCATGTCATGCAAAATACATAAAAAAAAAATTCCTAAGACTACATACATTTTTTGTCAATGAGTTTGTAGGAAATAGTATGATACATATTTTGTATGGAATATTGAAATAAAAAAATACAACAATATTAATAATGTACTTATTGTATAAAAAAATAAACAATTACATTGCATCATTTTTTTTTTCAAATTTTAAGACAAAATTTTACAATTTTCTAACTAGTGTTATCACTAGAAAGGTGTTGTAAAAATTGTGCGCGATGTATGGGTTAACCCAGAGAAACTGAAACAGGTTGATGAGTTCTGATATCTAGGCAGTATGTTTACATGCGATGACCCGCTTGAAAGGGGCATTGAAAGAAGAATAACAACAGAACACTTAATGTAATATACAAAAACCAAATTAAATCAAAAGTACAAAAAATGACAATACATAATAGTGTGCTGGTGCGCCCTTGACGTATGGAAGTGAAAAAGAGGGACAAAAGTAATATAAATGCTGTGGAAATGCTTGCACTTTGAAAAAATCGTGGAGTGTCAATAAATAAACAAAGACGGAATTTAAACATCAGAAATGAACCCATGGATGAAATTAAAGTTTAAAGTAAGATAAGTAAAAAAGGAACTTTAAGATGATTTTAACATGTGGAAAGATGAAAGAATGACTAAGCAAGTATACAAGTTAGAAGTGCAAGATATGCGTGGAAGAGGTAAGCCAAGGAAAACGTAACTGGATCATGTGAACCAGATTTTTAAAGAAGGTAAAATGAGAAGTATGAATAATGGAAGATTGTGCATGACGAGATGTATAAATGTGGAGGAGGCGAACGTTGTGTACTTGGATACTAAAGTTTGAGAATCTGTTATCCCCAACTACCTCGCTAGGGACACAGCGTGATGATATGTATCTACATTTTTTCTATTTGATCTCGAGTAAATATTTTGAAGTGTAAAAGAAAACTTAAGATACAATATAAATAAAAATTAAAACTTACTTATTGGGGCCGTAGTCCTCTTCTATGATAACATTATGTGGAGGTGAGCGAATGTTGTGCCTGAGTGCATTAGGTTGGTGCAGAGGTCGGAAAGGATGTTCTCTTCCTCCATTCACCATTGAAACATCTCCTTGTGTAGCCAAGCAGTAGCTCTCATTCCTGAGGCCTGTTAGTCGATCAATAACTGGATTCCAACCTTCCAGCCTCCCCCATTCGAAACTATCTCTTTTGGTTTGGTCATTGGTTTCTCTCATTTTATTATCTCTTTCTTGGAAATTCCTATTCTCATCTGACTGACAGTTAATCCAACTAGTGTTATTATTATTTATATTAACTATAGATGAATGCTTCTTGGAATGATTTGAATGATTACTTGTGTGTGAATCACTAAGTTTATTTGAATTGGAATCATACTGAGTTTTATTATAATTAGCATCTAATGCCACAACTGATTTGTGGCTTTTGTTATTTTCTCTGGAATTATTGGAATCCATTGATTTATGAGGTGAATTAGGATTATATATCACAGTATTATGTGATGGTGAAAATGAACGAGAATGAGTCAATATGTTGTCATTCGAATTCGAAAGTTCGTTTACATTTGGTGGTGTATCATCCTTCCACCTAGCGATGCTATCCATACTTTCTGTAACAAAAAAACAAATTAGTTCAGTAAGATATTTACAACTTGAAAATAGTTTTTAATACATAACCAATGTTTAATGGTACTGTTTTTTAATATTTTTTTCTAGTAAATAATTTTTAATGTAGTATGAAAATAAAATGTTTGAAACCACAACGTGTTTGACATATGGCGTATCGCCACTATACTCGTCAAGTCATTCACTAACAGGTAAATGTTGCGAGGATGTTTTGTTTCAATATTTTCAATGAATTTGTTAATTAACTATTTTGTGGCATCTATTTGGTTGCGGGGTGGACACTTGACTTCCGAACCGCGGGTTTCACTTTTGATTTCTAATGGAACCCAAAAATGATTGAAAGACTAAATAAATGCTGTAAAAATGTGTGAAATAAGAATAATACATGAGGTAACAATGTATCACTAAATACGGAATTAAATAATTAAGGATAAATGTGAACTTAAGACTGATGTATTAAGATAAAAAAGAGCATTATAAGATAGATGGTTTGGGCATGTAGAATGAATGAACGAAGGAAGATTGATTAAACAAGTATACAATACAAATGTAAGTGGAATGCGTCGTAGAGGATGGTCAAGCAAAGTACTTTTGGGCCAAGTGAATACTATTTTAAAAGAAGGAAACATAAGTCAGAGAAATCGTAAGAACTGCATGGATATAGCAGGAGACGAAAGATGAATGTCACAATAGAATGTCTAGCCCTTTTCCCCTTCTGCGTATCCAGACAGGGAAACAGTGTGATTATATAAATGTATGTACTGTTTCTTTGATACACGGTTGTATTCCGCATTTGGGCACTATTCAGCACAGAACAGGTAACCCCCGTTGATCGCGGGAGATACGTTCCGGACATGCCCGCGATAAGTTAAATTCCGCGATCAAAATCATTTTTAGATTCTAAAAAAAGTTTTATTTTTAAAATAAACATTAAATAACAATGTCATATAAAACATAATTCATTATTTTTTTTTTTTCCGCTTTGCAAAAAACAATCTAGATTTCCTTGTCTATGGCCTCTACGTTTATTGTGTAAAATTTGTCTATAACCGTCAAATAATCCATTACAATCACGCTTTACAGCACTCACTCACTCATAATCTTCGTCATTTTCGTCTAACAACTGCATGCACTGATTGTGAAGAGAAAGGGCCTTTTCGATTATTATAACACTTAATATCTTCGACGATATTTTTAATATCATTTTCGTAATTCATTTGATCATCAATTTCTCTAAACAACCTTTTCCAAACGCTCTTCATACAATATTGGGTGACTTCATTCCACGCTTCGTCGATGTTTCTGATAGCTACATATTTTGTCTCACTCGCGCTCCTCGTGAATTTACGTATATATGTACATGTGTATTATGTGAGTGAACGAAAAAGAAAGATAGCTCGCTCGTGCAACTACACATTATGACGATTCCTGAAATGTGTCGAAGCCGGACAAGTGTTGTTTAAAATACCGCGTTATAACGAATCCGCAGTCACCGGGGTCGCGATGAACGGGGGTTACCTGTACTTGTAATGCATACCTTTCAGACATTTAAAAAAAGTATTACAAACAACGCAAGCTTGTAAATACAAAGTCGTATGCGGTTGTATGAATAAATACTACTATCCAACTTCATCGGGAGTAGGAGTAGAAGGATTCAAGTCACAAGTTTAGGGCACTTTTTTATTGTTAAAGATTATTTGAAATTATATTGTTCATTTTGATTTTGCAAAGTTATTACTGATTTATATTTTTAATTTCTTGGTTTATTATTTTATAAAAAAAAAAAAAAATTTGAAATGACGTTAATGACGTTAATGAAGTAAATTAATTTAGAATTTATATAAAAATAATGTTACGAAAATAAAAACTTACCTGTTCTTCGTGCAATAGTTAACGAAATGTTTCCTTGTATATTACTTCTAGTGTGGACAAGTGCTCTTCGCAAAGTTTCCATTGCTTCTGCATTTGATTGACCAACTAACGAGACACCATTAATATTAAGTAATTGATCATTTGTATGCAACCTTAAAAGAAAGAAAATAAAATATTGGTTAAGGATATAAAACAAGGTATATATATACACACACAGTAGTCTGTTTGACAAGAGCGTGAACAGCTAATTTTTTTCCTGGAAACCGTTAGAGGGTCGATTCAAACGCGAACAGGCAGCAGAACCCTTCCCCCAAGATGCTTTGTATAGAAAAACTCAGTTGTCGTTCGATCTTGGTTACACTAGAACATATTTCACCATGAGTGCCGCGTATGCATCACGTTACGAAGCCATGTTTCTGTGTAAACATACGAAAGGACCGAAAATGTCATACGGAGCCGCTGCTAAATACATGAGAAAGTCGAAAACATTTGTAAGTAAGTGGATGAAACGCTATGCCGACGTCAAAAATGTCGATGACCTAACAGATCGTGGCATTGCACATAAAACGATGAAAAAGGAGGACAGAGTGATTTTATGGGTGTTTGAGAAGAATCCTCATCTATCATTGTGTAACGGACAGGCGGTTTTGCGTGAAAAGGGTTTAACTATGTCATGTGACACTATAAGAAGATGTTGACTAACTCATGGAGTAATATTTCGAAGCACGGTGAAGTACTGTGTGAAAAACAAGTCGTAAAAAGACACTTGGGCGAAAGCAAATTTGGACCGCGATTGGGACAACGTAATTTTCTCGGACGAAGCTTCTTTTTGGGTACCTTTTTCCATTAATAATACCTGATGTACCCACACCAATAGACTCATCCAGCGGACTGTTTAACACCCGGTAAAAATCCACATCTGGAGCTGTTTCTCAAAGCAGGGATTTGACACTTTCAACATTTTCACAAATAATTTTAACGCTGCCAATATGGTTAAAATATATCAGAAGGCTTTATTACCATCTGCCCAAAGGTGGTTCATAAGAAAAAATTTTAATTGGCTACTTCAAGAGGACAATGACCCAAAACATCGAAGTCGTCTTTGTATTGCGTGGAAACAGGAAAATGACGTTGACGTAATGGATTGGCCCTCGCAGTCATCAGATGCAAATCCCATAGAAAATGTTTGGGCACTCATGAAGTTCAAGCTCTCGAACGTCAAGTAGTTATTTCGACAGATTCGACTTATATGGAAGTATTTGCCCCTAGATTATGCAATAAAATTCGTAAAAAGTACACTTCGGTGTACCATCAGATTTAATACAGGGGTGTGGCCGGTGAGTTTGCTGGTGTGCAACGACTCACTTAAAAGAAGTTTCATTTTTCAACTGAATTGATGTTAGAATGATGAGGGGTTCGTCGATTACGAGACCCAGCAACGACAACGTTTCAGATTAGCCGTTATTTGTTTCGATTTAGTTTTGTCTTAAAATAATCTCCAAATGATAATTGTATGTTTTATAAATTATCACATTAATAGTCATAATTTTATTCCAGCCAGTGTGCAGAATTGTACAATGCAACATAAACCATAATTTTACAAAAGACACCAAAATATAATAAAAATACAGTGGAACCTCTCATAACGAGAATAATTCGTTCCATAATCTTACTCGTTATGTGAAACACTCGTTAAGCGAAACAATTTTTCCCATATAAATCAATGTAAAATACGATAATGCGTTCCATGCCGAAAAAAATACAAATTTTTTTTTATTTTTAACATTTATTTAAATAAAATTACATACTTATAAATTGTTAAGGAGCGTAACAACCCGGAATGCGATTTCGATTTGCAAAAAACAATAAAAAAAACGAAATGACTAGTTTTTTATTTATGACAAATAATTAATTCTTTTTTACTAGAAGTAAAATCCGGTAACCCTCGGAATCTACGAGCTTCTTCTAGTCGCTGATGAAGTTCTCTGCTGCCTTTGTGTCAGAGCTTGCTGCTTCCCCATGCCTCACAACGCTGTGGATGCCGGTTCTTCTCTTAAATTTCTCGAACCATCCATGACTTCCCTTAAATTGTACTTCTTTTTCGGCAGTTGATGATCCTGGCGTCTTCTTAACGAGGTCGGCGAAAATAACTTTCGCCTTCTCACAAATGATGTTTTCGTTAATAGTATCGCCTTGCAATTACTTTTCGTTTACCCATATGAGAAGCAACCTTTCAACATCATCAAGAATAGGTAACCATTTCGTAGACATTCTTGACACTCCCTTTGAATCATCTATCTTCTTATTTTTGTCCTTGTTCTTGAGGATAGAGCAAATCGTTGATGTAGACCGATTGTATGTGCGCGCTAGATCAGCCACGCTCGCACCTCGTTCTCGCTTTTCAATGATTTTACGTTTCATTTCTACAGTTACTTTTATTCTCTTGTGGCTGTCTTCTTGTGGTTTTTTCTTCAGGAACATTTTTGTAAGGGTTATTAAACTTTGCACAAAAAAAAATACAAATAATGTCTTAACACAAGTTTGGAAAAATGTGTGATCACATGTGACACTAACGTGCTAGCGGAACGAGTGCTAACCAGAGACTGACGCACTGGCGCGGAAATCCCGGCTCACAAGTGAGTGACGTGAAGATGGGACTTCCCCTTTCTACGTCACTCGTTATGCGAAATGTCGCTCGTTAAGGGAGCATTTTTTCCAATCTGTTTAGCTCGTTATGCGAATTACTCGTTATGAGAGGTGCTCGTTATGAGAGGTTCCACTGTAGTATAGTAAAAAAAATATACGAAAAACCTGATAAACAACATTGATCATGAACACTCATGATAAACAACATTGATCATAACCGCAAAAAAAATAAAAAAGTTGCAAAAAATTGTAAATTGGTAAAATATTCTCCCTTTTATGTTGGAAGCAATAGATTTTTTACGCCTATATCCAAAAATTGGTAATACGACTGACTTAGATATTGTGTTAATAACTATATTTCTGGGTTCGTGATATGGGAAATAAAGTAATTTATTTACGAAATAATTAGAGAATCATAAAATACTACTGTTATCAAGTTGGATTTTACATGTAATAGACTAATGTACATATTTAATTTATAGAGAGGAAATATTGTGAATATAAAATGACTTACCTTCCATCTCTTGAAGCTGCTCCACCGTGTAAAACTGATTTAATGAAAATTCCCAAATCTTGGGGGTTTGAGCCCACAGTAACTTTTCCTTTAACACTTATGCCTAATCCCGCTTTTTCCGAGTCGTGAACTGGTATATCTAATCTCATAACAGAGCGATGTCTTAAACCTAAAACCTAAAATTCACAATAAATAATTAAATGTTTAGTTTTCACTGCGTTAACCAGAGATTGAGTTTTTATTGTGTTAACCAGAGATTGAGTTTTCACTGTGTTAACCAGAGATTGAGTTTTCACTGTGTCAACGAGTTTTTAAATAAATACTTATACGAGTAGATACAAACTACATTTAGGATCATATTTTGTGATACGTTATTTTTTAATAACGCATTTTTAAATTCTACTAAAACAAACCACTACTAAATAGGAATCTAAAAACAAAAGTTTTTATTTTGTTAACAATAATTAGAGATTGATAGTTTTGACAATCAGTTTTGTTCAGGACAGCTAAAACCTATTTATGACTGTCTTATTAAAACAAATCGCATTTAGAAGCTGACTTCTCATTGGTCCAGATAATATGTATTGTTCTCTGGATTAACTGGACACTAGGGCCCTATTTTACAGTCCAACCTTAACACAAATTTTTTATTATTTTTTTTTTATTTAAAATTTTATTTTTTATTTTTTTTATTATTTATACAAATTTGCCGTAGATTTCTTAAATAAGGGGTTCATGTTTTAATGATGCCACTTTAATGTTTGAAGCGTATGGGGTCACACTCTGAATTCAAATCATGTATTTAGGCCGGACTATGAATTCAGGCCTAGATTGAATTAGTTTTGTATGTAATATCATTATTTGAGCAATTAGATACATATATGTTAAAATTCAGACCACGACAACTATTTTCTTACATCCTAATATTTATGTTATACTATTGAGATATCTGCACAACCTTCCAGACATGTTCAAGTAAGAAAGCCAGCGTACTCCATCTTAAAGTAGACGCTAGACAATGTCAGTCTTGAGCACTTAGGTGCTAGGTAGTAACTATGTGATTTATTTAGGATAGGGTCATTACATGCTTTTTTTTCATAATTACATAAAAATTATTCATTATCATTTAACAAAGAACTCTTCAATGTAGGTTGTATTCAAAGTAAAACTGATGTAATTAAAAGAATAATAATATGAAGTTCCACTATAAGGCGAGGTTTGTATTTTAAAAACAAACATAAAATAATATAATACAAGTTCCAGCCAATGTGCGAGGAGCAAACTAACTAAATAATATAATACAAGTTCCAGATAATATGCGAGGAGCAAAGTAACGAAATAATATAATACAAGGTCCAGCCAATGTGCGAGGAGCAAAGTAATGAAATAATATAATACAAGTTCCAGTCAATGTGCGACGAGCAAAGTAACAAAAAATACAAGATAATAAAAGGGTAATAAAAAATTACTTGATAACTTACTGTGTTTGAAGAATTGAGAGCATCTTGTAATGATTGATCTGACTTATTTATCTGATCTCGGTTCAAGAGATCATCCTTAGAAGAACTCTTCTTGATGTTCCCTCTCATGGAGTTATTGTTCTGGTTGAAAGCATTCACTATTGAAGATACACGACCCTGGTCATCTTTCCTGATTCCATCCACAACATAAGGTGCTGCATTGTTTTGTAAATTGATGTTGTTTTCCTTACATTTTAAATTGCTTGGCTGGGGTTCAACTCTCTGCAAGAAAAAATTACATATTTACTACCCATAGTCATGGTGAAGATAATTTATCGACAGTTTTTAATGTAATCATCACAAACAAATTTTAAAATTAAAATTAGTGCCATTACAAAATAAATTTAATGAAAAATTGTTTGGAATAACAGGCCCAGGATTCACTGAGATAACTTAGCGAACACACTAACTACTAGACTGCCGATGCCAACTTTGCAGATTGTCAAGTAATATAATTTCAAAAATACATATAAGTGTAGAAACTCACCTCCTAGAATCATACCTCAGCATAGACTCTAATTAATAATAAATGCGAGATAAAAAAGGCTACATCAATAAATCAAACCAATAGAAAATATTATTAAAATATTTAAATGCAATATATGTGTATGCAACAATGACATTGCAGTTACACTTGAATTAAAAAAGATCAAATCTGTTGTTGAGTTCAATGAACTTTTACCTGTGTTCTTGCAGAGACAGTCTGTATAGCAGCTGTGTGTGGACGTTCTACAACAATAGTAACAGTAGAATGGGTGGGAGTGCTTCTCAACAGAGAAACCACTTTCTGTTGTGATAATCCACTAACTGCGACGCCATTAACTGATACCATGCGGTCACCTGCACGTAGACGGCCATCACTTACTGCTGCACCCTAAAATCAAGTTATAAGTCACCATGATTTTTCATGATTAAAAAAAATGAGCATAAAAGAAAGGAAATCATTACTTAAAAAAGTACAGTAATAAATATGATCATATTGCTAATTGAATGACTAAAATGAATAAGAAGCCATAGGAATATGGTAGATATCATATTATTTTTCCATAACACCTGGCACACATTATCATGTGGCAATCTCTTCTGACCGACGAGAAAAATGTTTAAGAGGTCTTAAGTGAAAACCGGATTGGAATCCTTTTTAAAAAACCTGGGTTACAATGAGAATTTAACGTACTTACTATACTTTCCACCCTTTATATATATTTTATTATAACAACAAATCATTGTTTTAGTGAGTCGAAGAAATAATCTACTTTTATACCATTTGACTATTGTAAAAAACAAATGTCAACATTAACAGATGATAATGTGTAAAGAGTAACACGTGAAAATATGTAAAAGATGTGTTTGACCAATAATGATCTACAGAATTATAACCAAAACTGATACAAGAACAAACTTCCTTCTCAGAATATCAAAATAAAAATCTTGCAATGCTTCTTAAATAAATCACTTGCTGATGAAATATGTGAAACAGAAATTATAAAATATTTGTGAGACTGAGGATATTGTGAGATGGGAAAACTAAAATGATACAGGTAACACAAAAATAATGGTACTACAAGGATTCCCCGTATCACTCTTCAAAACAATCTCTGTGGCAACTGACTACTTGGCAGGCCAAGGAAAGGAAGGACAGCTAATAACCCATATCCTAGTAGACCATGAAAGATCCCAATAACTACTATATATATATAGAGGAAGCAAAATAATGGTTTATACCTTTGGCAATATATTTTTTATGTATATAGGGCACACACCCCCAGTGGGATTGTCTCTCGTGGTGATGGTGAAGCCAAGACCACGTTCCCCCTTAACCAGGGCCACCGTGGTGAGCTGCCCCCCTCTGGAGCTGGTTGCCAGTGGTACCCCTACCTCTACACCACTTCCATCTGGCGTAGAGGGTGTCACTGAAAAATAAATATTCAAATTATTTAGTCTAGAGATTAAAAAAAAACTTTATAATAATAATTAAGATTATTTGTATTGTACTGCTTTGTAATAAAATATCGCTATGTTTTTTAATTTAATAAAAGCCACTTAATTAATTCAAGTGAAATAAGACCCCTAACAGGGAAATGACGTGATGGTATGTAAAAAAGGATGTCGATAATAATAACTCAAGAATACATGTATAATTTGATTATAATATAAGGTGCTCCAATCAATTATATTTCCTTTTTTCCAATGGGACATGGTGTAATGTTACATGTTTCCAATGGAACATGGTGTAAGATTAAGATTTTTTTTTTATCTGATAAGTTTTTTCAAAACGATTTTTCAAAACACTAAATACAAATTTTAAAATGACAAGATTATGCATGTACTATAATGCTGTGTGACAGAAGCACATCCAATTACATATTTGTTTAATGTATTTGAAAATGTGTCTATTATTTCACTATCTGTTATAAATAAGTAAGTATTTTGAAGTTATTTAAGTGCAATTTTTCTTTATTTTAAATACCTCAAAACACATTTGACATTTTTGTATATCAATATAAATTCTGTCCTCAATTATATATTGTGCTTTAACACATTGACTGCTGAATAATTTCTTTGAAAATTACAGCAGTGCTAAAAAATTGCCCATATTTATAATTCTTGAAAAAAAGTGAGAACAGGTATGATTCATTGTTACATACCCTAACAGACCCTATCAGTATCGTTAAGTCACTACGGGCTCATTTGTTTGGAATAGAATGTCAATGGGTGTTTTGAGCATTCCGCAGAAGTTTATATGAATGTCTATAGGTGTTTTCTGCAATGAATATGCTAAACACAGGTGTTGAACAACCTTTAGATCACGACAGAATTGTTTTCATATTATCTTCAATTGTTTCATGAGTCTGACTTTTTCGCACAATCTTGTCTGAATTCTTCACAAAATAATAAATAGTAAGTTGTTAAAAAAATAATAAGAATGATAAATATTTAATTTAGGTGCAATTGAATATGTATTGACATTTTTCACAATGAATTAAGCAAATCATTTTGTAAAAATTGTACTCACATATCATTTCTGGTAATCTGTCCAATGGTCTCTCTTGAGCATGTGCTGGCTGTATTGTGCTATTCACCCCAGATACCCATTTCAACATGTCTTCCACTCTAGAAAAATATTATTAAATACAAAAATTAATATCTTGATAAATGATAAAATATTTGGACATGTGGTAAATGGGTTCATGGCCAGAACCAAAAAAGCTGTTCATTTCCAAACTGGTTATATCTGTTCTTTATGAGAAATATATAATTCATTATCCACAGTACCTAAATTCTATCTTGTGAGCCTCTCCCGGTGCAATAATGACCATAGTCATCTCTTATACAAGCATGTTATTTATCTACAAATTATTGTGATTTTATTCCAAAGACTATCTTTAGTGTTTGGTATGTTTCTTTCTGCTTACCAGAAGTAAAAAAACTACAACTATATGAGTTGCACAGTGCTGTGCGAGCTACTTGGAAAAAATACATATATTACAGCTACTTTTTAATTAAAGTATAGTAATTTCTAAGTCAAAAAAAGTATTAACACCACTACTTGACAGTTACACTTAGGACAATGTTCCTATACGTAGCGGGTTATTCAACAACATTGGTTATACACATTGCGTTTCCAAATATTCAAATTTTTTTTTTTATTCCAACTTCAGAATTTCATCAAAAACAGCTTTCTTATAAATTCTTAGAATTAAAGCTGTCTTACACAAAACCAAATGACAAAAAGATGTGCACCTATGGTTTTGACTATTCACTACGCTGGTGTCTTGTCCTAGAGGCTCTTTTCTGGCTGAATCTCGTGGCAGGCTTTTAGTGTTGCACACTTGAATCCTCTCCGCTGCATCCACCCAGATTCCGCTACTGTAAACAAAATATAAGGCAAATCAAAATTGTATAAGGATTATTTTATTCTAAAACTAGTAATTAAATATAAACTCATTAAATCGAGATGTATCTCAAAATACTTTCTACACTCACCAAAATTTTTAAAGAAATAGGGATGTACGTAATTATTCAATTTGTGAAAACTCACCATAATTTGTTTCAAATATTTATTATTGATTTTTTTTTTATTTAACCTGGCGAGTTTATTGCCATGTGGCAATCTCTTTCAACCAACCAGAAGGATGTTTTAATTGACCCTAAGTGAAAACCAGACTGAAATCCCATTTTTTAAATCTGGGTTCCAGCGGGGATCGAACCCGGAACCTCCGGATCGGTAGACAAGCGTCTTACCACCAGGCCACGGAGGTCGTTTTTGATATTGTAGATGATTAAAATTCATCTTACTAGTGTTACTGTTAATTACTATTTTAAATGTTCGATATTTTGATAGACCATATTGATGATTCTATATGCTAATTTTAAAATCATAAATATAATTTTTATAATTAAAGCTAATTTTAATAAAGTGCGTTAGTAATTTTAATTAAAAAAAGTAGCAAAAAACTTCTTCCATTAAATGTAAAAAAAATCTAAAACCTAAATTTGATTAATTAACAATCAAAAATATATCCATTTGTTCGTAATAGGAAAACTGCACTAAAATATGAATGTATAATCTATATGGATTTGTTTTGTCTTGAAAATAATTTTTAATTGACAACTTATCAACTAATATATAATTTTCAAGTATTTACTTTATTAATTAATTAAAATTGCTCAATACATAAATTCTAGATTGCAACCAACATTGAGTTGAGTTTGAGGATGAAATGCTAAATAGCCTGCACACTACAGCTTTCTTGCAAAAAAAATCAAAGCTCTCTATGACCTAGCTACAACCTTTGAAACCTCAAGTACACCTGTAGTGACACTAATATTAAAAAAGGAATATGGAATTAGTCAGTTTGAAGTTTTTAGAATGATCCTAGGACCTAAAACAAGTTTAACAAGTAAGTGGAGGTTAAAGAGGAATGAAATAGTTTTTTATATATTCCAAGAAGCCAATTTGTATGCATGGGTTGACCATGTCTGTTGTACTTAATACATTAACCAAAAACCATATTGGAATACCATATGGAAAGCAGTCAGGTAGTGAGTCACTTGGTATACTAAAACACACTCTCCGAGTAATGTATTGGCTAACTTATAGCGAATTGTGGAGAGGGACACGGGATGGAAAAGGAAATGTATCATCAGAAATAGAGACATCACCAATAAGACTAAAGGCCCTAAAAGAATTATAGTAATCAGAGGTAGATCTTCTTCTTGATGTGCCCTGTCAGGTCCCCCCGACGTTGGCAATCACTCTGGCGAAGGCTTCTCTCCATAGTGATATCCTGGGAATGATAATCAGGGTGGTTTCCCGTTGCCTTCCCTGATAGGTGTTTCTGTAGGGGTCACCCTCCCTTAGCCGGGGGGGTCCGGTTTTATGGCGCCGGACACTCGCACATTCATCCTCTCCTATCTGCTATGGCACTGATGGTAATATGCCAGTGACCACATGGTAGACCAGAGGTAGATAAGTTATACAAAATTTACCCAGGCCCAGAAAATTGCATGGATAGTCGATTAGACTGCCTTTGGAAAGCCTGCCCAGAGCCAGGGGTGAGTTTGTTGCTGTCGTAGCTGGAGTTGTGGGGGTCCTGCCCCAGGGAGGAGTTCTCGAGGGGCAGGGTTCCATGTGAGCTGCCTGCATCCCGGAACACTACCGCCGCTGACCAGCGCTTAGAGGCCATCTAAAATTAAAGAAAAAAAATTATAATTCTAGAATTCAGTAAAAATCAGAGGCAGAAAGTGATATTATCATTCCAAATTGTGAATGGAATTTGCCTTTTCGCTCATTTATTTATTTAATATAAGCTGTTGAATTTCAACAAGCACAGTCTTGGAGGTCTTATTTCCAAGAAAATTAGCAGATTTAATTTATGGCTATTTACTTTAGAATTATGTAAAGTACCTCTTAAGCTATAAAAAAAATGTTTGGTAAAACTGGAATGAAAACGGTAAATGCCAAAGATTTTACCCAGGTTACCAGCTTATTTAGCAAGTATGCATATTTTAAACAAATGCCAACTAAAAGCAAAATGATTTGTGCAACAATGAGATAATGTAAATCTGAATCTTGTTCCATAGAACGATATGTAGAAAAAATCAAGGGAGCTCCATCTCTCACCTGAGAAGGGGCTCCCTTGAATTTTTCTACATATTACTTAAGTTATGATACAGGTTATATATAGTCAATAGACTAATAACAATAACAATTCATGATTTTCTGTGAATTACCTTAATTATGTACACGAGCACTTTCAAAAACCTCAATTCATAATCTTTCCCATCATTTCGTAGAAAACATCAATCTCAGAAAATTCATTCAATCAAATCACCTTGTGTGTGAGTGGGGATGCTCTGATAGTCTATTAGAGAATAAAAAACAATAAATAAAGAGACTTGCCTGAGGAGGTTGATTGAGGGGTAGGTTGTCCTGGTGCAGAGTGGGTTCACTACCCCTACGCACCTGCAGGCCCCCGGGGCCCAGCTCCCCGATCCCCACATCCACACCACATGCATCTGCCGAGCCCACGCCCATGCCCATGCCATTACCACCCTGCAAACAAAATAATTTATCTAAATTAAGAACTAAACAATATGAAAACTAAAACAATATAAGTAAAAAATCAAGCACAAATAGTAGAAGTTTGTGCATGACAAGATTTATGACCGTAGAGATGAAAGTAGTGTGAGGAGATGTTTCTCAGCCTACCCTGCAATAGATACGGCGTTGTGTATGTTTGTAAGGGCAAGATCTATAAATCTTCAAGACTTTCATTAGCACTGAAGTAAACCAGCATTGTTGCAAGGACTCTCTCTAAGTTAAAAAATGCTAGCCTTTAAAAAAATCTAGGAATTTATATATTTGAAAACAGCAGTTATATTTTTATTTATTTTATGAGACCTTAAAAATTGATGTGAGGAAGCTAATAAGTGCCACGAGAACAATTCAAACGAAAAAGGTTTTGTTAAGGAAAAACACTATGGCATTATTTAAATATAATTATCATAAAATATTTACGCTGTAATCGAGAGTGATTTCCACATAACATCAGACAAAAAAATGTTTCCTTATTTGTTGTGTTTTTCCCAAAGCAATAGACCCATACACCATGACAATCACCCAATTAAAAGTCATGACAATAGAATGAATACTAAAAGCAGATTTTGAGATGTAATTTTTTTGTTTTAAATTTCTCAGGCACATTGAATATAATTTGCAGACACATTGCATATAAATTTTGTCCTGCATTTGAATATTTTAATTAAATCAAATTGTCGAACAGCAAAATAAAATCCCAGGTTCTTAAAATATGAAGATATTTTGACATTAAAATCACTACTATTACGAAATATGTGGATACAGATGATATTATTTTAATATGAATCAGAGTTTAATTGTAATGCAATGTCTGCAAAATTTTGTTGTGAATCTTATTTCACTTTGATGTCTGGACTACCAACTGCCACAAGACTTGCAGCCTCATTGGTTTTCTTCAAACAGCAACTTTAAAAATATATCATGACATCACCTAACAGCTGAATGTCAAAATTATAGTCTTCACTTGTGACTATTATTTGTTCAAAATTCGATAAAGAGAAATGATTTCAATTTTATAATTGAATTACTACAATGCATACCTCATTTTATTTACAAAACATAAATAATTGTGTGAAATTATAAATCAGAACTATCTAAATTATTATCAACAATAGTGTGCTATTTGGGCGACATCTGCTCTTGATAGTTCAAGCAATTTTGACTAAATGAAATATAAGAAATGTGAGAAACAGTATATGACAAAATGTATGGATGAGGTCAAGGCAAAAACTGTGTACATGGATAAGAAGTTTGGGGATGTGTCCTTCCTGTCTTCCTCAAAATGGAAATGATTTGTACATACTCATATATTATATATGTAAATCTTGATTTTAGGATATTTCCCTAAGGAAAGATACTGATAGCTGAGTAGTTAAGTTTGCCATATATTCATATATACTTACATACATATGTACGTACACAGGAGAAAATTTCTATTTCATTAGTACAAATGGTTTGATATCCCTTTTTCATTCATTCACAAGTTGTTTTTCCTTTATTTTATTGAGTTCAACCATGAAATATTTTGAAATTTTAGATTAAATTCGTCGAATCAAAACTAACACCATTTAGAGCGTTTGTTTGCTCATCTGTCACGGATCGCCGAAGGCGACTTTGACATTGATCAACAAAAATTACACATTGCAAAAATTACACAACTTTTTAGAATCTCACTTATACGAGTAGACATTACCTAGAATAAAAGACAATAAAGGGAAATATAATAATACTTAATGAAGATATTTGTATAAAATACGACAGAGAATCAAAATATAAATACAAACATCTATGGCTAAATTGGTGACACAAATAAAATTCTATCTAGTCATGGGATTAACGCATTTATATTCGAATCAAGTTTGCCATTTCAAAATCTGCGCTAAGCTTACTCTCCCTCTGAGGCAAAATGTGTATTTTGGCATACTTATTGATATAACAAGGAGCTAAATAAGTTTTATTTTTTAAGTAAGAAAGAAACGTGTAACATGAAGAATATAATTTTAAAAGGGTCCGTATATTTTTAGAATATATGACAAATTTATGGAAAACGGGGGATAAGATATATACAGAAAAAAACATTCAATAACTTAAAATATATGGGGTAGATACCGTTTATAAAAAATGAATGTTAAGAATTAAAAACATGAATAACAAACAGAGTAGTGCGTGACTACTCGTAGATATATGAATATAGAGAAAACGTGTTTGAAGCAATGTGTTTAAATACAAATGTTGAGATCTCTCTGTATGAAAAAGACACGCCTTGATTATATGGCTAATACTGGTGCATAGCCGCGCAGTAAAGAATACCAGGATTTTTTCCGCTTAGAATTCGGGGGGAAAAGGATACTTATGACTTTGATCATATCTGTTATTTAAAAAGGAAAAACTTGTCGGTGTATTCCAATCCTCTCCCTTCGATGTGTCATCGGATTCAGTAAAGCAGTAGGGCTGGTGAGTTTGCTGGTGTGCAATAGCTCACGCACAGAAGAGAAAAAAGAAACAAAACTCCGAGACACAGTTTCACTTTCCACCGAATCGATGTTGGAATGGCGAGGGTATCCTCAACTACGAGGCCCAGCAACGACGACTATGTACTGGTATAAAGTACCAAGATAAAAAATAAGGTAAAGACTTACCCTAAATAAATCTGGACTGGCGGTACCCACAGAACTGCCGCTGGCGCCATCGCCGCCCTGGGGCAAGGGACCGTCGGGACGACCCTCGAGAGCAGCCACCAGCGTCTCCCGATCGTCCGCCACATCCTTCAGCTGGTCGTCCGGGTCCAAAATGCCCCCCGAACCCGATCGGAGGTTGCGCACCACCACCCATGATTCGGAGCCCTGAAACAATTACAAATTATATAAGTAATCACGTTTCACAAACAAATAAATAATACAAGAAAATAAAGATAAATAAATAGATTTCACAGGATTCATATATGAAATAGCATATGGCGATTATGATATTGATGTAAAATATAAAAAAGAATTCGACACAACATAAGAGTAACAATATAAATAGCTAACTTAAGTTTGTCATTTATATTTTTTCGGATTGATTAATTACAAATCTCACAAAAAACATTTCCAATTGATATTTTGCAAAAAAAAATTGATGAGGTGCAAGAGAAAAGTGAGTGCAAAGTTCTTGTATAATATTTTAGTATACTTCCATTGTCTACATTACAGCCTGACAGGTTTATTGCGATGTGTTAATAATCTCTTTCAACTAACTAAAAAAGTATTAAATAATCTCAAATTAAAACCACTGAAATATAATTTTTTTTAAATGTGAGTAGCAACGAGAATCTAACCAGTGATTCCCGGGTTGAAAGACACGTCTTATTAACTAGGCCGCGGAGGTCGTCTCTTGTGTAGGGAAAAAATAAAACAACTAATTAGAAATTCAAATGAATTTAAAAAAATAAAAAAGGGAAGAACTCGAAAGATGACGAATATACTATTTTCTTATGTTAAGATCTTAATTTTATGCTAAGTCTGGAATCAATTTCAAAGGCATCATAACAACTTGATTAATTTTATGTTTCTAGTTGAATTGAAGAGACGAATATGCTAAACTAGACTGTTAATGATTTTTTTATTCAATCTCTAGTGCAAATTTACAATGCAAATCTTCGGATTTTATAGTAAAAAAATAAGAATTTACCCTGCATAAATGGTTCAACCTTCGAAACTAGTAATCAGTTAACTCTAGAAATTGAAAAATGAAGTTTCACAACAAACCTTTAACGTTATCAATATCCTAATTAGCGGATAAAATATTATGTTAACGAGCTGCACTTCAGCCTACTTCTTAAAACATACATATTCTTTCGTATTTTATAAACCGGAAAACGATTTGAAAAAAAATCTTGTATGGCTTCTTGATCGTGAACAGAACTGAAGAAAGTGTAAAGTATGCTTAACTTTAATCCATTTTACATTCTTAATCCGGTTGGCGTTGGCGTGTTGTTCAATAGAAGGTAAAACATTCGGTTCTATTAAACAAGCCGATCAAAATACGAAAGCGCGTGTACATACTACCTTGATTAAAAAGTTTTAGGACTTTATTCATAAAATCGAAAATACAAGTTTATTCATCAAAATTGATATGGTCTCCTTCAAAGTACTCCCCATCGACTGCAACGCACTTACGTCAGCGCTTGATCCAATCCTCGAAACACCGCTGGTACTCAATTTTCGGTATGTCCATCAGAGCCGTCTTGATTTTTTCATGACATCCTCTCGGGTGCCGTAACGCGTTCCGCGAAGCGGTTTTTTAAGTCGGTTGAACAGGAAAAAGTCACAGGGAGCCAGATCAGGTGAATTCGAAGGCTGCTGGATAATTAATAATCGTGTTGTTTTTGGTCAAAAACTCATGGAAATCATGTCTTTCGCGATTTCAACGCAGTCCTTTTTTTGCACGAAATTGAGGTCTTTCGGCACCAGTTTTGCAGCGACACGTCTGAGGCTCAAATCACTAACCAAAATGTCTTGAGCGGATCCATAAGCGATGTTCAAGTCCTCTGCCAGCTCTCTAATGGTCAATTTGCGGTTTTCGGCCAACATTTCTTTGATTTTATCGATGTTTTCATCGGTTTTCGACTGCCACTGCGTTCGTCATCCTCGACCGAGTCACGACCACTTCTGAAGCGTTCGTGCCACCGAAAAACACTTATCCAACATTTACAAGGTCTGCGGACCGTTAAATCCGTTTTTCACAGAAAATTTAATGCAAACTCGTTGATGCCATTTTCAAACTTGTAAAAAATCGAAAACACGCACTAAGGCAGATGTACTCAGTACAGCGTAACTTTTACAAATGTCAAGCTATGACGCTGAAATTTGGAGGAAAGTGTCAATGATAGATGTGATAACTTAACAAAAAAAAAAAGATTTCCAATCGGGTGACTGACAGCGCCACACGGTGGCCGGTCCTAAAACTTTTTGATCAAGGTAGTATTCTAACGATCTCGCGTTATACAAGTACAGACAGTCCTTGACTTCTACACATAATCGGTTCCTACAAAATTGGGAACAAAAGTTGGCTAATAGAAAAAAAAATGAAAATGTGTTTTAAAATATTTATTTTATAATGGAAACATGTGTAAAAACATATAAACAAAACACTTGTTAACTGAAACGTAAACGTTTATTCAATTAATTAAACTGACTATTTACTAGTCAATAAATTTACAAGTATGTACGAAATAGCGAATTGTAACAGCCTGTACATAACAAAAAAAACATAAATTATATAAGCGAATGATTGCCCAGAGTAAGTTTAAAATATAAAACTTGCAATAATCCGCTTTAAGCATTAGCTCGTTTGTTACGAGTTGAAGAAGACGAAATTCACACGCGCATTTTAATCGAACTTAATAGAGTTAAAACAGTTATCAGAATTGTAATTTAAAACAAAACCGCAGTAACCGAAAAAGCCATTAGTATTAGTTCCCATGGCAAAACTTATTTATAAATCGAAGGATAACGGCATCACGACGTGTGTCAGATCGAAGCCTATACATGGATCAGTATGAGTGAAAGAAGCTCTGCTAAATAAAGTAAAATGTAGTACAGTAAATATATTTTGCTCTAGTTCATTGCAACGACAAAAATACAAATTAAAAGTTGTATTCATAAAAAATATATAACACTAAATTTTTTATTTAGTCTTATAATCAAAGGTTATTAAAGTTTAAAGATGAAAACAATATATACTCGTATGTATAATGACTCACAAAGGGAAGAAAGAACATCTTGAATTAATAATTAGACACACAATTAACAGAAGATATTTCGCACTAATATATTGTAGTAATATTATGTATTAAGGAAAAATATTTCCACTCTGATGCGAATCGCTGATATTTTGGTCACTTAACTACTCGAAAAAATAATAAAACGCAGATAAATAAAAAATTCCACAATACACAAAAATCGTTTAATAGCTCAAGATAATGTAATTAAATCTATACGAGTATACCGAACCACACACGTCAACGTGTATGGTAATACTCGCATCCATCGAGTGGCCCATATTGCATAACCTAAAATTCTGTCTTTTGTAAGGAAGGAGCAGCACATCCGCTCATATTCATCGAGCCATCTCTCCTTTGAGTTGTTTTGAAAGGCGAAACCTCATCTCTCACTATTCATGCGGTGGGAAAAAGAAAACTATTGAAAGAGCGAGTCGAGGAAGAAGAATCTTGAGAGATAAAAGACGATTTTGAATGAAAATCTCAAAAGATCTCTGAGGTTTGAAATGGTGTGTTGTCAAACTGTCAAAGAATAAAATACGATTAAAATAATGCTCTACTTTAGATGTTCTGTCCATTATCAAGTGTTGTAAAAACTAAATTTGGATCAATAAATAAAAACAACTAAAGGGACTATTCATATTTTCTGGATAAAACATTTATTGAATCTTGTAAATATATAGAAGTAAAGTAGAAAGGCGGTGAATTCTTTGTGTGGTTTTCGTTATAATATATAAATTAGTTCTTAAAATATTTATTTGTTTCTAGGTATAATGCCTTTGGCAAATGCCTTTGTTTGTGTTATAGATTACTTTATTAAATGAAAAAAAATCGTGTGGTTTTAAATATTAAACTTATTTCTCCAAATTCTCATTCAACTATCAAAATATCAGCACATCTATATCGCCCAATCTATACAATATGTAAAAATATTTTTAGAAAAAGAACTATTAAGTAAAAAAACATTCCCAAAAAGGCATGCATAAATATTAATATTTTCGAATTTAAAATAATAATACTTGTATAATTTTTCGTCTTACAAAAAATATAAAATACAAATTCATTGAAAAATAAAATCCAATGTTAACCATGCATATTCTCGTAACAACGCAAAACAAAATAGACGAATACAGCGAATATTACCATTCATAGAACAGGATATTCCGTCATTAGCTAGCCATGTTTGCGTGAGAATTAATTATCGAATTAAATATGCAAAAAATACTGACAATATTTGACCGACTTCTCAGAGCGGTTTAATAAAAACAAAAAACGAATCAATTCAGAAGTTTGTATGTTCCAGACCGTTGAAGAATGTAAAAAATAAAAACATTTTTCGTGTTGAAATTTATACATTAAATAATTGTATTTGTTAAACGGTGATATTAATCAATAAATTCAAAACTAGAGTTGATGGGTTGTACCATATATCGTGATAATATAAGCCAGGTACAGTGGAAATAGATAATTTTAAAAAACTTTGCTAAAAGTATCACAGATCTTCAAACACTTCGAAACTTGCTTCGTATCGGTTTTATTTGAAATTATTGACACTTTTATTTGAACTATACGAAAAAGCCTGAACACTCAAGGCTTAAAAATAAGTATACGTATTGTGACTTGGTCCTGGCATTGAAATGGCAAAATAAGCTACAACAAGTCTGACAAATATATTTATCGGTCTAACACATCGATCAATAAGTTCCGGGACTTACTACTAAAACAACATTTGTTTGCCAAAATTCTTCTTTATTCATCAACATAGTCTCCTTCAAGAGCGATACATTCATTCCAACGCTTTCCTAACTTTTATATGCCAGCCGTGTAGAACGATTTATCTTTGGTTTCAAAATGGGCGTTAGTTTCAATTTGGCCATCGTTACCGCGTTCGATGCGTTGTTGTTTCTGTTCCATTATGAGCAAACGCGGCACACATTTCGAAAAAAGCTTTTTCATGCAAAATAGTGTAAACACTACCAAATTATATCTTCAGGATGTCAGCTATCTCACGCAACTTTACTTGGCGATTTTTCATCACGTTTTTGAGGGTTTTTTTATGTTTTCTGGTGTAACAGCCAGAGCGTTCAGCATCATTTGTGTCTGTACGACCGCGTTTGAAATCAGCATACCACCGACAAGTGGTTGTTTTCGACGGAGCAGAGCCCGGATAACACTTTTCAAGCCATCGCTGAGTTTGAATGGTATTTTTTGCCATTAAAAAGCAATGTTTTATCAAAACACGAAATTCTGTTTTTTCCATTGTTTTGAAAATAGCAAAAGTAGCGTCACTAAAACCACTGTAACTCAATGACACAATGTCATGAAAGTTTGACACGTAACTTCTAAAGGTTGGTACTAACTGAGAATGGCATGGATTTGTTATTAGAGGCGCCATCTGTTGGTTAGCCCCGGGACTTATTGATCGATGTGTTATACTCAGAATAACCAAAATCTGTAGTTAAATCTCTAGCACTCTCCATAACACCGTATGGAGTGAAAACATGAACGATGAGAAAGAAGAAACATGATAGATTCCTTCGAGGTGTGATCTTGGAGCCGGATACTACACATTATATAGACCGCAAGACTAACGCCTCTATTATTCAAGAATTAGAGATTACAGAAAGACTCTCGACAACATGCAAAAAAATAATCATTATGTACTCGTATTTTAGGCATATTGCCAGAAAGAATAACGAAGGTCTGGAGAAGCTGGTGATCTCGGGGAAAGTTGAGGGAAAACAAGCAAGAGGGATGTATCCTGTAAGATGAACGGACCAAATAAAATAGTTCACAGGACCACCTTTAAATGCTGCATTCAACATAACCTAGGATCGGAAGGATGGAGACCGATGGTGTATCGAGCTCCAGACATGAGAGAGAACAACGCAGCTCAGCATTAAGCACCCGATGAAGACTTGTTCCTTAAATATTATCATTAAAGTTGTCGTTATATTATGTAATGCATGTCAACATATAATAAAAGGTAACTGATTTCATTGTTTTAATTAAATGCGCGTTTGATTTTTTTTAAATAATATATGTAAATTAATCTATCAGCGTTTGTAAAACGATGGGCATGTAGACATTGCTAATAGAACACGAAGTTACATTGTCGGAAGTGGAAGTGCATCATCATCGAGAAACCGAAAAGAGGAAAATACAATAAACACAAATAGTTCTTAAGTGGTAATCAAGAAGTTTTAATTCGAATTTTATATATATCATAACTACAATATAAGGCGACACAAACGTCAAAACGTTAACAACCCATTGACTCTGGGACCATTCAAGTAGAATCTACAACAAAAATAGTATAACTTGCCAGAGGCAGACACTTGACAGATATTTTTGGAAATTGACAATGTAAAAATGTAAAGATTAAAAATACACATCATTTTTCATTCTAAAACTTATAGGTACGCCAAATTTGATAACATTTGTGACACCCATATATCTCAAATATTTACCAAATTCTCGAATTGCATATTTATTTGATAAAAGAGGTCACCTGTTGATTGTTGGCCGCCGCAAGTCTCGCTAGTCTCTTCCAGCGAGGCGGAGGCACCGGGGGCCCGTCGAGCTCGGGTGCATGGGCCGCCCCTTTTCGATCCACCATCAGTGCTCGGAACTCGCAATGCACTCGCACTTTCTATCACTCGGTCATAATTGCACACCGCTCCGATGCTCTTTATTACTTCATTCGCGAGTTATAATGAACGAGCGCAATTATAGGTTTTTAATTGAAAACATTTTCACACAATTTACTTTAATTCATTATATATATATTTACACTCGATAAAATTGTACATTAAATACGAATCTTGAAGGTGACAAAACATTAAAAAAAAAAGGTTTTTAAAATAAAGTTGTATCTAGCTTTCAGGCAAATTACAGGAGAAAAAAATATGAGTCAATATTTTCGGTACGACTATGTATGCAGTTTTCTTTAGTTTTTAATTTTACTGAATTAATGCATACCGAAATAATTTGTATGAGTATTGTTATTATGCATGTTTGCCGTAAAAATAAGTTTATTACTTTTTTTATATTAATATGAAAAAATATGTTATCAAAGTGCGATATTTGGAATAATTGGTCAAAAGTTGTCCAATTGTTGGTCAAAAGTTGAAATCAAAACATAATACATTACCCGGCGGTAAGTAATACACATCGGGCTTAAGAAAGAGACTGTCGGCCATAATCGGCTAACTTTAGGTTTGTAGAACGTCGTCTCACCGAGCGACCACATCCTAGAACGCTTGACAACGACTGACAAATCGCGATGGAACAAGTGTATGAATGACAGAGACGACGCTCTACAAAGCCGAAGTTAGCCGATTATGGCTAACAGTCTCTTTCTTAAGCCCGATGTGTATTACTTACCGCCGTGCACTGTAGATTTGTTCAGTCTCAGATGAGAATGTACACTTTTATAGTTGACGCAGAATCTACCAACCGAATATAGGCAACTTAAAGTGCACTTCACGTATTGCTTACCAAACCAATACTGAATGTAAATTGGTTTGTCTATTGTTGGCCTTTGTTATCTACGTTTAGATTACGTGTATGAAAATTTTAAGTGTATCATAAAATCGAAACGCAGCTAGCTAGTCGTGCGGCGCATTATTTAGGTATATTGAACAAAAAAGCGAACGTTAGTTACCAAAGACAAACACAGGTCAAAATACTTTTCAATTTTGATACAAATGTAATAAGAGTAATAGATGAACAATATTATAATATTTATCTTGATATAAGATTAAGAATAATACAACAGTAACTTTTCAGTTTATTTAATTCTACACATTTAAGAAAAAAATCACGAGATTTATTTTATATATTTGAAAAAAAAAACAAAGATAAAAGATGGAACAAATTTTAAAGATGATTTCTACGGTTTTAGATTAAATGTATTTAAATAAATGTGAACTTAAGACTAGTGTATTGAGTAGGATGAAGAAAAACACTCTGAGATGGTTTGGGCATGTACATCAAATGGATAAATAAAGAATAACAAAGCAAATATATAGTGAAAATGTTAGTGGAAGGCGTGACGGAGGAAGACCAAAGAACGTGGTTGGATCAAATAAATGCTATTTTGAAAGAAAGACATGTAAAATCAGAGAAATTGTACGACGAACTGTATGAGGTGTATGTATGTAGAGGCGAAATAAGTGTGTCGCGTTAGGAAAATCTGACAATGTCCTCTCTGCCTGCCCCGACAGGAAAACTGCGTAATTGTATGTATGTATAAAACAAAGAAATACGTGAAGACAAGTTGTGCTTGAAATGAAACATAACGATCGAGTTAACACATGACAGGGCCAGGTGGTAGTGCCTGTGCAAACAATGGGACCTCGACCCATTCAGGATAAGGGTAAAAAGATGAAGTATATATAACATTACATGTCATTCTTAAATTATTTGATAATTCTTCGACCTCACCCAGTCAAATTGAAAAAATATTTATGTTATGAAACACTCTCATAAAATGGTCATTGCAAATTATAAAGCCCGAACTGTTTGTCGTACATATTATATTTCTCACATATTTTTTTCTAGTTAATTTTATTGCCTGAGTGCTTGTCCATTTATAAAGAATAAATGTGTTTTTCTAACCAATGTTCGACAAAATTGGGTTAGACTTCAATGCACGCACGGCTTATGTTTGTTGTTACACTATTCAACGTCAATATTGGCTAACGGATATCCGCTAGATGCGACATTGTGTTTCCAGAACTGCATCAAGCAAGACGGGCGAGGCTAAAAAGTCACACAAAAACGTCACGAGTTATTCAAGTCGGTGTCGAAAAAAGTTTCAATGCTGTAAAGAAGCCTTCGAATTAAATGGCTGTATCGCTAAGCATATTAAAACATGATTTGTCGAAAATTTGGGAAATAAAAAATATAAAAATTCATGAGTCAAACACAGAGCCAATTTTTACTCTTTTCACGAGGTGGAAACACATGTTTTAGAAAATTTAATCAGCATTCAATCGGTAATACCTTGATTTATAAGTTTATATAGTATTGTATAGTATTACACTTGTTATTATATACAGTATAACATGGCGAGTTTATTGAAACGTGACAATACATTCCAACCGACCAAAATGATGTTAGAAATGTCTCAAATGAAACCACTCAGACTGAGACCCTTTAAAAAAATGAGAACCAACGCGAAACTAAACCGCGACCCGTGGGTTCGAAGACAAGCTTTAGTGGATGAAAGATTCGTTATTCTTTATACATATTTCGGAGTTTATATTATTATAGGAGTTGTCACGGAGGGGTGTTCTTATAGGTAACAAAAAACTACAATTAAATTATTTATCACTTTTAGAATTAATTTAACTTTTTTTTTTCGAATTTTATTTGTTCTAAAAACAAATCACTAAGTGAATCACAAACCTCATAACTGATTTATGTAGAAATTCAAACAAAGGATACGATGAAATAGAAACGTTTTATATATTGTAATACAATATAAAATACCTAATGGATGAGGTGAATTCAGTCGTATTAAGATGTATATTATTGAAAAAATATTGTAAATCTTGTATTGTATTATTGTATTACACTTTCGTTGTGTACAGTACAACCAGGCGGATTTATTGACGTATGGCAATCTCTCCCAACAAACCAGAAATATTTTAAGCAAGTTTGACATGAAAATCAGACTGGAACCCTTTATAAAAAAAACTGGGTCAAAGCGCGAATCGAACTCGAATTCCTCCAGTTGGAAGACAAGCGTCTTACCAACTAGGCCACGAAAGTCACCTCGAAAGGAGGCCACGAAAATCTTTATTTACGTTTAGTTTATGAACCTATGCTACATAGATATGTACATAATAAAAAATCAAACATTTTTTAAATCAAAATTTCCTATGTTTAAGACCTAGTTGGTAAGATGCATGTCCTTTGACCTGGGGATTGCAGGTTATATTCCTGTTGGATCTTACATTTTTTTTTATAATTCCAGCCTGATTTTCAATTAAGGCTCGTTAACATAATTCTAGTTGGTTGGGAGAAATTGCCCAAAGCAATAAACCCGCCAAGTTGTGCTGTATACAACGAAAGTGTAATACAATACAATTTCCAACGGTGTTTGATGAAATTACAATTCAATATAAGCCGAAGTGTTGCTGCAATAACAAGAGTAAAATTAGACGAGGACAATAGCAAGTGTCAATAATAGGTTATTGAATCGTTGCACTCAGCCAAGTGAATGGCAGATGTAGGGCGGCAGCAGGTGTAAAGGTCTTAATGAATTCTATTCCACTTACTGTGCTGTTCAGGTGGCAAATGTACTATTATTCTATAATAGTAATAAAGGTCTTATTGTGTTTTTAGATAAATTCTTGATGTTTTCCACTTTCTAGTAGAAAATAACTGTATAAGTTGAATTACAAAGTTTCTGCACGATTTATTTTGCCAAATTATATTCGATCGAAGTACAAAAAAGTTAAACTGATACGAAAACAAATATTTTATATAATATAATATTCGGTGAAATTTAGATCGTAGACGTTTATTATAACACTCGTAAATCTTCCAATAAAATACAAACATTAATAGGTAACAAAAGAACAGTGATTAGATTAAGTATGCACGCATGCATAAATTATGAAGCAAATGTTCAATAACATACTTGGATGAAATTTTAGAGAAATACATAAGTGGTAAATTGTTAATCCCGAAAGATGTCTTTTGTAAACCGTGAACAAAATAATAAAACCAGAATTCGTAGTCCGACCTAAACATTAAATTAATATTTTATTGAAGAAATTATTATTTAGTAGAAATTATAAGTTAAATTTCGTAGTATATATTGATTATAGTTTCCTTAAATAAGGAAGTCACGTGGTTTCGTTGTCTTACTTTCAAGTTTGAAGCGTATGAGATCCGACTGTGAATACAAATCACGTAATTTAAAAGTTAGAAATTAGTATTTAGGCTAGACTATGATTTCCGCCCTAAGAATCAATGGAAGCACTTTTAAAAGAATATAACATATATGTGTATATATTACCATGAAGTCGCGAAGAAAAAAAAATTGTTTCCATTCTTATATCCAAACAAGTAATTCAGACATATTGAACAGCATGACCGAGAGACAACATTGTCTTCGGCCCCATGAATGTGTTCAAAACAGGAATCAAACTAACTTATTTATTTCACAAAATTGTCCCTTCGACACTACTTATTGCAATCATATTTTGATGTAGAAATAATTCGAACATGTTTTGTAGTTAGTTGGTTAAATATTCTTATATCAAATTTTAAAATGACCAGTTATTGCTTCAGCGATATAAATATAATTTACTTTAAACAATATTGTCATTTTGCTTGACTAGATATAATATTACATTTGCTATTACTTATTTTTTTCCCATTCCATTTTCTTGATTACGTTAGGCAATTTCACTCATAATATACAAATCTGTGGAGAAAATATAAATTAAATTATGCTCACGACAGCCGCGTTCAATAAATTAACTTATTTTAGAAGACAATGATTTATTCGTGTTTTCTGCTATTAATTACCCGTCACAGACGAATTAATCAAATGTGGACAATTTAACGTGACGTAATAAAAATATAATCAAGAGTTTGAATGACTTTCAAGATTCTAATTATGTAGCTTTCACATTTGCATTTTTATGGGTAGAGGTAATTTCACAATTCTTAATTAAAAATATGAATTGAACCTCTTCGTTTTAACTTAGAAAAGAAACTGATGTTTTTACAGCATTCGTACTAAACGGGTTTACGTTCAAGTATTGAAAAAAAAAAGTTTATTTTTTAATCGAATAATAAATGAGTTTAAAATAGTCTACGGCAACAAAAAAATTATGAATACATAAAAGTTCACATTGAAATAAGTTTAATAATGCTCACAAATAAAAAACGAGAAAAAATAAAATACACTTATATATATTGTATTATATCTAGGGAAATAATGAGTCTTCTATTTTGTATCCTAAATATTCAGTTCATTGATCAAAAATAATAAAGGTGGATTTCAAAGCGAGGAACTTTTTACTAAGCACGTACCTGAACGACTCCTTTGATCCTATTATGTCGGATCCAATAAAATGTAAAGGGTCGCCTCACACCTAAACTCTAAAGCAGGACCGCTTACATTATATGGACAAAACACCATTAAAACATATTGAAATTCCAATATGGTATATACTCTATATCGAAAACTTTATTAGAAAATTGTCATAAATTGTTATATAAATGTGAAATAACTACTCATTGTTAAGGTTTAATTAAAATCGCAAATAATTGTCCTCTACCATAAAATCTCCAATGATATTTAATAAATTTCTAGTTCTCTCTTTTCAATATTATGAAAATATCATGGACTAGTCTAATAGGTACTCGAGACACCATAATGGAAATCGTGATTTTCATATGAATCTTACTTAAATAAATGTGTTAATTTTATCAGCAAAAATACAAGACGTAAATATGTATTTTTCTAGAAAATCTACAATATATTCAAAAAAGTATGGACCTTATTGATACTAAAAACCTGTGAACTATAAAAATTAAATAACATAACTTGATATGAGCACAAAACAAACGCATTTATCAAACATAAAATGATTTAAAAACCCTATTAGAGAATCACTTTTTTTTAATACAGATCATATTGTAGAAAATTCGGAAAACTGGACGAAAAGTAGAGTCGCTAAGATAATAAATAACTTAAAATCGAAATATTTCCAATAAAAATATGGCATTTCCGTAAGGGACGTTGAAGATACAATAAAACTACTAAAAATATTGCTTAAAAGTTGAAATCATTATTAGTCGGTTATTTTACAAGTACATTTAATTGTTATTTTATCTTAAAACCACTCTTCCTTAATTGTCTGAAAAATTGTCCTTTTTAAAACAATGAAATAATATTTGTATGAAATCTTAAGCTGATCTCGTTGAAATGTCAAGATTTTGAGTTATATTTCTTTCCGTTCAAAATAGAATATAAAATGTTTTATTTTTATACCAACGGTGCAAATATAAAATACAGACCGTTCAAATATACTTCCAATTATTAAATGTTTCAGGTGAGAAGTTGTACCGTGACACAAAAAGTATTAACAAGGACGGCCCACAGCTACCCGTCGACCGACACTGTTTCCAACCCCGACTAAATTAATTCTGTATTAACACATATTCCACCACCACCGCTGCCCTGATCACCAGGTATTTTTAAACATATAATTTTTTTATGCGTGTTGGCGCGTTGTTTCACGAGCTGGTGAAAATCGTAATGTGAGACTTCGTTTACGATCGGTGTTTTTTCACTCGGTTAAAACAGGGATTGTCAACATTTTCATAAAACAAGGCATAATGTTTTGGTATTTTTTTTCATTGTTAGTTATCATCTCATTTACAAATAATAACTAAAGCGTTTTGAAATAATACATATAAAAAACTTACAATTGTGAAATTTAGTTTGTAAAAAGTACGAAGAATAACCATTTGGAAATGTTGACGGAGAAAACGAAAGGTCTTCTTAAACATTGAAGATAAGATTTAAATTATGAATAGATATTTATTTAACACTAATGCATTTTATTTAGACTAAACTTTGATCTGAGCAATTTATAGCCTATGTATCTTTTAGAGAGTTACGTTTGAGACATTTTTCATTTTGAGAGGAAGCTCTTGGAGATCTATTAAAAATAAGGCATTGTCACCACAATTACGAAAAAAATTGCCATTCATAATCATTTTCTAAGCAACTAGTCACAAAAAGAAGTGAATTATTCAAATTATTTTCTGAAATAATAATCCGATCACACTCGGTGCTTGTAAATGCATGTAGAAAATCAACAGAAATGTTGCCTCCGTCTGAACAAAATGGTTCACATAAAATATGAGAACACCCAGCAATAGCGAATACGGAACAATGGGCCGTATGCCGTACAGGTCGGCGTAATGTCTGGTGGGGTATTGTCGCCGATTGTTCGCCTTGGCTCAAACAATGCGATATTAGAGTTGATCGGTTTCACGTATTTACTTAAATATAGGGAAATTTGAGTCACCCGTCCGTTTTCGCAGAGCGAGTGAAGACACTAAAGGCGAAAACATTCCAAAGCGGGGAACCATTACACTGATGATGAAATATATGAATATTTGATAAGGAACTTTTAGTACAATACTTATAAGTAATGCATAAGACAAAACATATCTAAATCGAGCTGTACAAAATATAAGTTTATAAAAATTTGCCCTAGAATCGATAATAGAATCCCATCATAAAGTGGACATTATTTTACGTGCAAACAATTCCAGTTCTCCTTTATAATTTCGCGAAAAACACCACTTTCTTTCAGAACATGGACATTCTCTTCAATCAGGTGATGAGAGACTCCTTCGCATAACAACACACCACACATAATTTTACACATCTTCATTTGCAGTCCACTTGGCGAGACTGTGGAACGAACTTTCAAGGGTTATCAGATGTGTACCATCCTAATTTATGTTGCAGATAAAATTTTAAAAAATACATTACTCAGAATATCGTTTTATCCTAATTTTCTTTTGCTTCCCTTCCTTATTTTTGAACGAATTAATTTCCTCTGGTTCTACCATTATTGTTTCGAGATTAGTAATTTGTTTGTTTTTGCTTGAATTTAAACAAAAAAAAACGTAAAATCTGTCATAGATTAAAAAGCTTCTATGTACTTAAGATGAGCTGGTTGTTTGGATGGAGTTGTTGTATAGCAATAAGCTCGCCAGATGTACCATGTACACAAATGTTTGGATGGAGTTGTTGTATAGCAATAAGCTCGCCAGATGTACCATGTACACAAATGTTTGGATGGAGTTGTATAGCAATAAGCTCGCCAGATGTACCATGTACACAAATGTTTGGATGGAGTTGTTGTATAGCAATAAGCTCGCCAGATGTACCATGTACACAAATGTTTGGATGGAGTTGTTGTATAGCAATAAGCTCGCCAGATGTACCATGTACACAAATGTTTGGATGGAGTTGTTGTATAGCAATAAGCTCGCCAGATATACCATGTACACAAATGTTTGGATGGAGTTGTTGTATAGCAATAAGCTCGTCAGATGTACCATGTAAACAAATGAATAAATAAAATAAAATGGTTATATTTAGTAATTCATTCTTTTAGGGGTACAAAAATGTTAGTCGAGTTTGACATATGGAATATTTTTATATTCGGTTGTTTATTCTGAAACATTATTATCGAAGCAAAATAAGTTTTTCTCTTAATATTAATTCTTCAATTAAAGACAAGCATTTTAGACTGTGTTAAATTTTTCAAGTGAAAATAAATGAGCAAAATAAAACGAATCCACTGATGAATTATAAGTATTTATACCAATATCATAATCCATAGACCGGTAAAATGGTATAAAGGCCAGTAAACGAAATTGTTATAAAGATAAAAACATCGATTACCGGAGAGTTTACCTACTCACAGATTGAATAAGATGAGAGAGAGACCATTAAATATTACTCTACAGAATCAAAACTTGACTTCGACAAAACCGCTACGTGCCATTAACTGTACAGGGGCTGCGCTTTAACAGGCGACAAATATTCACTTGATTTATGGCCGAGATATTTATTCGTCTAAATTTACTGTTAAACTATAAACATTTAGATCTGTAAATAACTGTGTCGAAACAATTATGATTTAACATTAAGACACGGTTCTGCTATGGGTATACTTGTACAAGGCCGCGTTAAGGTCTCGACAAAATAAAAACAATAACGTGCCAATGAACGTGCTTATATCATATTGAAAAAACATTTAACGTTTCATCTCACAGTTAACAGATTATTGTTTTAGACTTCAGGCCAGCCCAGGCCATGGACCACACCATACACAGCTGTCCACTGTATGTGTTTTCTGGAGGCATGCAGGAGCTACACAACCTAACATCGAATGGTGTGATCTGACTGGAGAAAAACACCACGTGAGAGCCAAATGCAGAAGAATGACAATCTGTGGAAACTTTGATGGCATAGTGTTTTTACTAGTGTGTGTTCTAATAAATAGAAGTAGCCTATTTTAACAGATGCTGAGACAATGGTGCAGAACTCGGATATTTACAGATTTTTTGGGCGCCATAAATGCTGACGAAATATCCAATAACTCATGATATAATTATCTGTTTTTTTCAAAAATTAAAGGTAAGATGTAAAAAATGTACATGTGAGAGTTTTAATAAGTGTATAACATTATACAAAAATAGTTATTTACTATGAAATATACTGTTTGAATCATTGCGTTTGCGAAGAAAACAAAAAATCAACATTCATCATTAACAAATACGACCATTACACAATCAAATAATGAAAAAAAAAACATTCACCATCATCGTATAAATTTTCTCGACCTACAAAAATACGAAATATAAATAAATAGTAATAAAATGAAGATAATGAATTTTGTAACAAATGAAAATGTCATGCGATTTCAACTAGCAACTCGTCTCTTCATATTGAGACTATGTTGTAAACGTAGGTGTACATATTAATGAATTATAGTTGTATCCTCAGGGAAAGGAAGCAAAAAAATGACAAATTATGGGTAGAGCGTTTTGCGATAAACTAGTGATGACAGCCTTCTTTAGGAGTATCCAATCAATTGGATTGAAATGCAAATGATTAAGGATATTCATAAAATTATATGATATAATACTCGTATTTTTTTTAATGCAGGTGTCTTCAAATTATTATTCAAATTTAGAAAAAAAATTAAAGTTCATCTTACATAAATATTATGGTTATTTTATCATAACACGTTTTTGACAAAACTGAGCAAATATTGTAGATAATAGTTACATATGATATAATAACAAGGTCAGCTTCTATTACCAATAAAAATTCCATTAAAATTTTTCGATTTCAACTTAATTTGTATTTATTTTCCCATTGAGACTTTTTCATAAATTTTATTGTGAATATTAAAGCTTTCAAGGCATAGAAAAAGTATTCAAGATCACAGAATGTAACAAGACTCCAAAACGTACGATTTACATAAACGAGATTGTGATAAGGAAATTCTATAAGAAACGATTCTATGAGAAATACGACATGGAAAATATTCTAGTATTATAAATGAATATTGGGGAAAATTGAATAAATTATTGCAATCATCGTCGATTCCAGCAATCCGGTCATTTCTATTTCGATTGTGTCGAAACTGGTGCCATGTCTATCATGCAATAAAAACGCGATAGAAAGATTTTTGCAACTGTGAAACAATGAAGTTATGCAACGTACGATTACTAAAAGAGCACAATAGGTTTACATAGATTTTTACAGATAACTCTTCAAATATATTTGAAAAATTCAGCAGGCATGAAGTATTAGATATATAAGGTGAAATAGTAGATCCGAATTCAGCAGGCATGTAGTATTAGATATATAAGGTGAAATAGTAGATCCAAATTCAGCAGGCATGTAGTATTAGATATATAAGGTGAAATAGTAGATCCGAATTCAGCAGGCATATAGTATTAGATATATAAGGTGAAATAGTAGATCCAAATCATTAAGTTTTTCCCGGATTTTCAAAACGAGAAGATGGCGTCATACGATTTTTGGGTTGGGCACTAATATCCTATTATTTACATTAAATGAAGTTAATAAAACATTACATAACTTAATATTGACATTTAAAAAATATTTATATCTGAAAAAATATACATATATGTATTATTAATACGAGTATAAGGAAATAAAACTGTCAACAAAATAAATAATTCATCATGATTATTGGTAGTCATTTGAGGCAGAAGCATAATGATAGACACTGCTGCCCATCGAAACGATTTGGCGCGTGAACTCGGCAATTTGCATCACGTTTTGTGCAACGGGAAGTGCACTGGCGCAGCGCGATGGGCGAGGGTCTATAGGCGGAGCACGGTACATCACAATACAGTCGGCTTGTATGGGTTCCTCTTCACCTGCTGTCTATGCTAAATATCTAAAAGGTCGGCTTAGTTACATAATATCTAATTTAGAGGTAAAACATCAAATTATTAAAATTGATAAAGGGCTAACGAAGCTGCATACTTGATTTATTTGAAAGAATTTCAGATGCACGAGTATATATTGATTACCATTTCAGCTAAAATATTACCATTCTAGCGTCCAACATATTGATGGTTGGAATTTCTAGTGAAGTGTGATATAATTTAAAAGGCTATGAAATAAAATAAAACACATTCAGTGAGATTGCTATCCATAAGACATGTTTTTACGAATATTTAAAATCTTATATTTTTACGTACACATATACGTTATCTAAAATCGCCGTGAATATTCCAAAGACCGATATGGTTACACACCTATTTATTATCTAGTAATCCAATTTCCTGCTTTTCAATCGATTAAAAACTCGCAAATGCTTAACAAAAACTCGATGATTATATACTTATAAACGAATAGCAAATTGTGGAGATTGTTTTTATTGCTATCAAATTATAATCAAAACAAAAAGAAAATCGTCAAAAGATTTTTTTTCTAGATATTTTGTGTAAATTAATGTATGCAATATATGTTTAAGCCAAAGACTACCAAAAAACAGGAGCTTTTCAGAAATGATTTATAATTGAATGCAATATTACTAACCTCGTTTCAAGAAACACTAAATACAAATTCAATATAAATCTGGATTTCAGTAATACAACAAAAATGGTTAGATATTGTTTCTTAGAAATTCTATTCAAACAATCATAATATAAATAGGCAAAAACCCGTACGACGGTTGTCGGCAAATAAATAATACGAGAATTGAATTTTGAATACAAGAGAGCGAGAGAGGAATACTTCGATTCTTACAAAAACAAGGTCCACAAGTTTTCAAAAGTAGACTTTGTTTTACTTCCGTGAATATTTCATGGGCTGCAACTATTAATTTCTATATTCTGGAACAGAACAAAGAAAACGCACTAAAATGACGAGTCAATTTATTGTAAAACGGCACATCCGAGTTGGTAACAATATTATTTATACAGGTTCTAAAAAAATTGTGATAAATAATTTTAAAGTATTAAAAACGTCTTGTTTTTCAAAATAAAATAAAAGCTGGCAAGCTATTGTGACCAACAAAAGATTATTTAAATCAAAATTAGTTATTACAATAATATAATAAGTTTGGGTTTTCCTGAATAGAAATATTTCACAAAAATCACTCTCAACACTGCTTCCGTCGAAATACATAATTTGGAAGACTGTGTGCAGCTGGGCGCTGCTGGATGGTTTGATGAAGGCTTTCCCAATTCAGAGGAAACATAATGGGAGTGTTAGATTGAATGATTGATTGCCTGCTCATCCCAGCTATGGAAACGCCCACTCGGCAGTGTGACGCGGCCGTGACCCAGCAGGCGTGTAATGTTTATAGAACGAAACAAATCCTCTGGGATTAAACTTAATGATTGGCAACAAGGTCTGAAGCAAGAAATAATATTTTGGTAATATAACGAGTTTGGAATGAATGTTATTAACAATATACTCCTTGACTAACCTTTTATATGGATATATCTATATGATAAATATTTTTGTGTGATAAAAATTGTGCAATGGTAAACAGATAAAATTATTATTAATATAATTAATCGTAATTAAGTTTACTAAAAACATTAAATATTTTAATGACATCAAAATTATATTTTTAAAAAGATTATTGGCTACTAGGCATGGTTTTAAGCCAAATAATGCTTTTGACATAAATAAAAGTAATACATATAAAATAATGTCATTTCTTTATCCTAAACAACGTTGATTAACAATGAAAATGTAGTTATTTAATACACTGAGAAAACCGGTAAGATTTACACATGATACACTTTTTCAATATTTCAAAAGTTAAATATGCCTTAAACCGACTGCATATTTTATGGTTGATTTACAATTGAGAATTATAAAATATTTAAAATAAAAACATAATTATCACTAAATTATATTAAAAACACTTATTAATTTTTAACCGTAGTAATTTGGCAAACAATAAAAATTCAGATTCGGACATTTATCTCAGGAACGGTATGACTAACATTTATTTGCGTAATATTAAATATTAAAAAACAACTGCATTTGATTGCGCAAATTCGTACGATTTTAGAAAAGCGTCGATACTTCGATGGGCACTGCGCGTCGGAAGGAAAATGACGGATGTGCCGCGCAACGGACGGATGCGCGCACACTGCTTACGAGTTTAGACGCCCATCCTCTGTGGCAAATCCGCCGGTACAGCCTGGAGGTTACGGCGAAATACCAGAGTCGCCATCAATATTGTACCACACATAGAAATGTCTATACTATTTGTTTGGATTTCTGCATTAACCAAATAACGGTGAAATTCTTTCTACACCTGCGCTTTACTGCAGGTTAAGTGTTCGATGAAATAAAATCGAAAAGAGCCTACACAAAGTGCGACAACAAACCTAATTAGACGAGTCGTGTTCAATAATATACAGCCAAGTGAATTTTGTTAATAGTGGCGCAAATCCCGCCGACGACAATTGAATGTCGGTCAAATTTTCTTGGGAAGAGGCGTCAAGGCTGTAAAAGAAAAACATCCGTACAACTGTAAGAACACGTTTTCAGACATATTTGCCACATCCATGTGACCCGAAGTGGTGTTTCTCAACGCGAGATATGGTCAAGTCTCATGATATCATAACTTTATTATACAAGTAATATTAATTTCCATGTAATGTTTATAAAAGAGAATTCATAAAATGCAAAAAATATCAAAAGCGATGCTAATAAAACCACATCGGTATGGCTAAAAAAATGTAGGAATCACGATTGTATCGGCTTAATTCAACTATAACTCGTCCTCATAGTAAGGTCAACGTAGATGTTTCAATTTGATTTAATATTATTAGTAGAAAAACTTAGCCGTACGTACATATAGAATTATATCAAATCACAACTATAATTAGAATTCATTGAATATGTATGAACTCAATAACGTATTATGGCAGAGAGCTTAGTATAATAAATCTTGAAGCGTATGCTACAATTCTATATTATTTAGTAACTATATTTCTAAAAGTCCTTGAAAAGGGTGTTAAAAACCTAAAAATTGATAAATCGTCCGGGAGACGTCCATCTTCAAACTCACTATATAAGATTTGAACCCAACATAAGTGTCGCATCAGATTCATTTTTGTTTGCAGGCATACTATCACGCCATTAACTAGGTAGGGTAGGCAGAGGACAGAACACCAAATGTTCCTATTACGCCATACTCCATTCATCCTGCACATCCATACATATTCCAATAGAGCTCCTTATGTTTCTCTTACTCCTTATCTTTCCTTCTTTCTAAACTTTGATTACTTGGTCCAACCATACTTTTCTCGGTCATCCTCAACCACGACTTCTACTCATATTTGCACTGTACATTTTAGTCAATATTTCGTTACTCATTCGTTCAATATGACCAAAACACCTCAATGTGTTTTTTTCACCTTTCTTAACACATGTTTTGGCAGGCTCGTAATACACGTATATATGACTTGATTTGACTTTTAATGAAAATTCAAGAGTAACCAAGGGTAGTCATGCAAACTTGACTTAAACAACTTCACACAATTTGAATGAGAAGCGATGTGATAGCTACGCATGTAAACATCCTCACACCACGCAATTTGTGGTCAGTGGCATTAAAACCAATTTACATAGCGCAGTTATAGGCAAACCAGCATTCAGATTCCGCTAGTTTGATTCGATAAAGGAATGTGGCTTGTTCGAGGACGTAATCGACTTCAGTAATTTATTTCTACACGTTGAAATAATGTTCGTAGAGTTACATAACTCATTGGTATATATTTTTTAATGAGACCGTAGAGTACAATAATGATGAACTCATTTTTAATCAGCTATGGCGGATAAAGCTAAGCGATAAAATTAATTGAATTACGAAATAAAAATAACATATATCATACAAAGTATATCAAAAATATTGATATAAAATTTACGAAATCGATTATTTAATTAAACTTTCAAAATTTTGGCTGAAAATTAAATACATATATATTTCTAAGTGTGTACTAATACATAGACGTTCCGTCAAAAAGCATAAAGGTTAAAAATATATACTAAGATTTAATTGTAATTTTACCATTCATTCGTAATTCTCTTCATTTCACTAATTTCCAGTTTTATTTCAGAAACCCTCTTAAGTCTTCGGACGCGAAAAAATGACATGATTTTGCAGCGAAGGTCATATGACCAACTATGGCAGAGGATAAAATAATGTGGTAAAATATAAAAACGTCGAAAGAAAAATTAATTAAGGTTTGAAAATCACCAAAAGTAATATTCGTGAATAAGAGAGAAATTTGTGAATGAGAACGATCAAATATTTAATGTTGTCGAATAAGTTAGTCGCTTATTGAATCAGTATTAACGTTGTAGAATTCCATTGGACACTTAATAATTTTTACCACAATGTGTTAATTAAGTGACATATCACAGGTTGAAAACTATATCATAATGGGAAATATACTTGCTAAAATGTAAATTGTATAAACGTAGATCAAGTAAAATGTGTATCTCATAATCAAATTTCTTCTTTAAATATTAATTTCACACAAGCCCATACAACATGTGCTTCCTCAAACATTCAAGAGACATAATGAAAGAGATATATTTTTGCGCAGATGTGTTCAAATAGAGTAACATCAACTTTCAGTAACACGGTTCGCTGACCTATTCATCTAGAGATCCAAGACTCATTCTTCGAGATTAAAATATAATTTAAAGCAGTTTTTATACGTGACGAATAATGCACAAACCCGCTTTGGTTTTGGGTAAAAATGGATTTTACAAATGAGAACCATTTTAGGTCTACTTAAATAACATCACAAATTTTAAAATTTTATTATAAATATACCCCCTCCTATGAAATTGTCTCGAAATATCTTGACAAAACAAGAAAATAAAATAAACAATTCACCGAAAATTATGAAATACTATTTAAAACTAATTTGGTGCACACAAATTTATCATCCTCAAACTCAAGCAAGGAAATTTTTACTCAGTATAAATACGAGTATATCTTATTTATTTGAAGCTTAAGCAAACTCAAGGTTTCGACAGAAATAAAATCGTAGCTTAATATGTAACTGCATATTAAATCTAAATACCACTGCTGCAGGAAGGTGATTAACTTGAGAGACCAACTACAATGGCAACGAAGCCGAAAGAGGTAGGTTATATCACAAAATTTATTTGATGACCTTTAAGACAATACACGGAATGGTTCCTAGTTGCTTTACAGCTTGAAGCCATAGGTAAATGCCTACTTGAAAAGAACAATTCATAACCATTCACAACGATATCTTCCGACACGATAACGTATTATTATTGTTTTGATAAATAATACTGAGAAAAATCAGTCATTATGTCACACGACATTCAAATAAAATATTTTTATCGTCGATGTAACAAAAAATAAATCACGATTTTTTTTTATTCATAAAAAAATATACTCTCTCAAATTGTGTTGATGCCTGATAGTTCAAGTTTATGAATAAATAATTTAAAGATATAAAACAAATAGATTTTTTTCACATAGGGGCTGCTTCACAAGTATGAGCAGTACACGATGAAATAAATACATAAATGAGCAAGGCCCTGAGCCTCCAAATTCTAAGACAAGAAATACACGAGCACGCGTGATTATCTGGATGTGAGGAGTCTAACCGCAATTCCAGCGCCTGAATGCAATATTTGTCCAGGTGATAACTTGGTCGCTAACAAACCAGTGTTAATTTTCCTGGATGTATTAGTTAGCGCAGTTTTAACTCATATACGAGTATTCCTAGTTTGAACTTACGTGTAACTTGAGCTTGTTTTAACACTTTTTTGGGTCCCTCGACTTGGCCCAAAATTTCCCCAGTATTCATTTTATTCGTGTTGTGAATGTAATATTTAGTTGTAATATTGAAAAATTATATTCGTATCAAACAGATAATGAAAGGAATAATTGCGCGCTGGGGTTCGTGAATTATAAATCCGCCAGCATTTCGATCAACTCATGGTTATATTTGAAAGAAAACGTCCTCGTCCACACTTCAGAAACTAGAAATATTATCCGTTGAAAATACTAAAAAAAATAAAAAAATTACTATTACGGATCGATAAATTCACCCATCAGATAATTCGAATTCTGTTTGACATCAATATATATAGATAGACTTACAAGAAGAAAAAAACATCCTGTTTAGAAGAAACACGAGTATAAGATTTGGCTCGAATACTTCACAATGTGGTCACTCTTGCTATCATATACTAAATTAGTGAGATAAGTAAGAGCCCACCAAATATGCTCGCTGCCAATATTCTACTCACATCATAGCGCACGCTTGAACCGCCAATATAAGCCGGGCTTAGTGAGCGTGATGTGCTTGATAATTACATGCCAGGCATTCTATATAAGGCTGCTTCCTACACCTTACCATACGGTGTCGGAAGTGATGGTGAGGAATACAAATTATTCATACTTCCAAATATATTTTGATACTATGATTATCGGCATTATACGCTTGTAATACCAAATTCATAATACAGACACTTTTGGTTGACACGAACGATATCAGCAAATCGATCTCCACGCTTCCTATGTTTAAGGGCGCGTTGATAAATTGCAGATTTGTTGAAAAGGAAATTTAATTAAATCTATAAAGTAAAAATTAAAGAATATTAGAAAATGAACTAAATTCTACTGAAAATAATTCATTTGTCGACTGAATCATCGTATGTACAATCTAGTGGTTTATTCACTATTGGTAATCCCTTTTCACTAACCAGGCAACAGTTTAACGTAACATCGCTGAAATTCACTGTGCTCAACTTCATGAACCGTTCGTTCATCAACTTTTAATTTTAATATTTGAAATTTTCTAATCCATCGTTATTAACTTTTACTACTGTGCATAAATCTCATATTAGTATCATAATTGGTAGTCATTGTGTCGATTAAACTGTCTACACGTGATTTACAACACTTTCATTTGATCGAATTATCAACAGATTCGATGAATATTGCAAAGCGATGAAGAATAATATAAATAAAAAAGTTCTTAGATTCGATACGGAATTTTATTTTAGAAACATCATCGAATATACTTAATATTATAATACGCAGAAATGTAAGAAGGTCCTTTTCCACTACATCTATCACCGAGTCTGATTAATTTAAATGGTTTCACAAATGTGGCATAGTTTCTCTGAGCCTTATGCCCCATTTATCGTAGATATAATCTCTTGATATGCTTGACACTAAGGGACCCATATTTGAGACAGCTTTAATAAAAAAGAATATGCAATGATTAAGATTGAAAGAAAACCTCGCTACGTTACATCGCTACATTACACGTTTATAAATGTTGATGATCACAGTTTTGGAAAATTAAATGGACGTAATTATGCAGAAAAGACCCAACCCATATTTTACCTGTTTTACGAGTACTAAAATATTTGAGAAAATATCTCACCGCTTTATATGGGCTTGTATGACAATAAAACTTGAAAACGTAATTTAACCACAAAATACCCACCTAACGGGCTTGATATATTTACACATTAAGGATTGTTATATGCTCCATCGATATTTCAAATAAATATTATTTGTGGGTTGGTGCCTTGTTGCACGTAAAACCCTTCAAATATATTGTACACTGCATTATTTAAAACAAGACAAATAAAAGTCTATCAATTATTAAATGACGACATCTGTGGCCAAGTTGTTAAGGCACATGTCTCACAACCTGGAAGTTGCGGTTCGATTCCCGTTAGGCCCCACTTTTATAAAAAAGATTCCTGTCTGGTTTTCATTTAAGACTAGTCTTATTTTTGATAGGTTAGAATATATTTCCACATGGCGATCAACCCGCCAGGTTGTCCTGTATACAACAAAAGTGTAATACAAATCAAAAAATGCAAAGATAACTCTTTTTTTTTAAATAGATATGACCGAAGTCATGTGTATCCTTATACTCTCGTCATTGAATTACTACAATCGTTTTATGTGCTTGAGATGATAATGAAAATCTTACATCGACACTTTCAAATAGTTGTAATGGAATTTGGATACATTATTGTGCACGTTAAATGGAGGTATCATTATAAAACATAAAACACCCACAGATATTAAAGCGTGTGAGTAATTAAAATACTTTCAAAGTAAACTGGTATTCAGCGGTACATAAACGGCAACTTGAATGAAAATTGATTACGGATATTTATCAATAAACGAACGCTTAAATATTATTCTGGACACAGATTAAACTTCTATTTGATTTTAATTTTCGAATATCCTGGTTAGTCTTACACTATAAATGTATTTCAGAAAATTCGATGTTTTCTTCGTTTCCTTATTTTGTTTGAAAATATATACAAATAAAAAGAAACAAAACTGATTATATAAAACATCGTCTAGAAAGTTGTATCAAATGAGAATCATGGACAAGAAACCTCGAACATCACTTCGGACTACTTTGGTTTGTGAGTGGAAAGTTGAAAACAGTCTTGAACTCAAGACCTGGAGGCACAGAAGCATCACGGAAATTTGAGCTTTATCCAATCAACACTACCTTACTAGTACAATCAAAATTAGGTGAACGCATTACTATAATTTGATAATGTATCACTAGTTGGGGGTGACCGAGACGTCATTAAATACAAGGCAACATCAAGTTGAACACGGTACTTTTAATTCAGACAGCGCTATATGGACAATATGAATTGACATGGACAATATGAACGAACTGACCTACCTTAAGACATATGTGTATACCTAGTTGGGCAGTGGACTGATTTGTGTATTTCGTTGTAAAAAAATAAAAAGGATAAATTAATTTAAAAAATAGGTGCGAAATTTATCCTACCTTTTCTCAGAATGAACATAATCTTAGAATATCCCGACAATCTTCCTATTATTAGTTTATTTTAACTTTTGATATACATAAAGAAATGCTGTTTCTCTACTCTGTAGCTACGAGTTAGGTACTCGTTACAAAAGATGAACTCTGGCGATGCCAGAACACTGCTCCGAAGAATAAAATAACAACTGCACATCTAATTATATTTAAACGTATTTTTAACATTTGCATTAAAAAGAAAGACTTTCTGTAAACTGTAATTGAATATTTACTAGAGACACGACAAATGAAAGGCAACAAACCCAGATCCATTAAAATTGCGTGTCCAAATTAAATCGCCTGTTGTTTTTTTCACTAATTGTGTATTTATAGAATTTCTTGTCATGTATAAATAAAATTTAAAAAATAATTAATTCGAAATATTTATGTTTCAACTCTTCAGTGACGATTTACCGCGCATTGATTTTTTTACCGTATTTTAGCGTAACCTCTAAAGTGCGCAAACTTTTCATTCTAATATTAACTGAGTATAGGTCTAAGTATGTATGCATCTATAATTTATACTAGAGAAAAAATGTGCCTAAACTAAATCATTACAAAATAAAAGAAAGAAGAACTTTATATGTATATTTTAATTCCATACCACAAGATAAAATAGATAATCAGAAAGTAATGAGAATCAGATTTAATTCCATACCACAATTTAAATTAGATAATCAGAAAGTGATGAGAATCAGATTGCACAGTGTCATGTCATGTGTCTTCCTGCACCTTATAAATATAATAGTCAATAAGTGTCAACTTCAAGCATTCGTCAATTTAATTCAACTAAATGCAATGTGAACACACAGTGTCGGATCATCATCTCATTGCACTAATGAAGGGATTCGGGTACAAGTTTTGTTGATAGAAAAATGTATATTATGTGAATATATACTTTAAATATGAAATTATACACTTGAATATACAATAATAGTCAACCTAAAAATATGATAAGGAGACTGGCGGTTACCCTATTGACTAGAACACAAAACAATTTGTATAAAAATAAACGCGGTCCTAAACATTACAAAAACGTTAACCGCGAAATAAAACATCCTAAGATAAAAAAAATAATAAAATTATAAAATTTCACTTACGAAATATCAATTATTGAATGTTTTTGAACGGAAAAAGCGTTCGACATCCCATTTTCCTTATAAAGGTGTTAAGTTCAATGTAATACATATTTCGTACTAAGCTCCTGATTGAAAGATTCAATTAAAATTATTATGAACAATGATCGATAAAATACAATAACAGCTGAAACGACAGTATCATAATGATTTCTGAAGGCGAAACAATTGTAACAAGTATATCATTGAAAACATCGTATATTTTAACAATGCAATAGTGTTTATGATCAATGTAAAAAAACAGCATTTATCAATCCGAAAATAATTAAGCACTGATTTTTATGGGGGATTTCAAGCTTATGTTTATTTTTACTTTGTCGTTTGGTAAAATAAAAATAATCGTTACTAAGATTATTCTTCGTTTTCCTGAAATACTTGTGTGATACTGGTCCATATTTATTTATTTAAAGCTTCGTTGAAAATAAAAAAAAAAGAATTATAACAATGAGTTTCAATACAACCGTCCATCAAAACTATTTGATTGCATTAATAACCATCATATAAGTATCGTTAGTAACTAAACAGAAAGAAGGTGACGATATTTACTAATCGTAGGTTATATTACAAACTTTGATTTTATACGTTTCAATTTGTTTAGAATGTTTATTCAACAGGAACATTATGCAACGCAAAAGCAACAAATTAAGATAAAACATGGATTAACAAAGGCACTAAATACTAATTATGCGCCCTAGTGAAACAAAGAACACCAAGAGTTGATAGATATCGCGTGCAAGGCTAATATAAAGCGATTACCTTTCTGCACGAAAACGCGAATGTCGAAGGAATCTTCTATTTCACAATGAGAGAAAAATATTAAAGGTCCGTACCATGTTCCACAGGTAGGATTAACTAAAAAGGTTCTAATATAATGTCTGATATGTGTTTAAATATTTTCGTACCTAGCAAAAATACTTGACATTGCATATTTAATTACGTCAATTACCAAATATTTAACGAATACATTAAAATTCGGTATGTTTCATAAATATTCTAACTGTAGAATTGTAACAATTGATACATACGTTCCATAAGCAAATAAGTAAATGATTTGTGATATTAAACTACTATGTAATTTTGTGAAGAATTCAATTAAAAAACACTTAAGCTTGATTGCTTCATAAAAGCATAGATTTTTTGAGAATGTTTTTTTTTATTAAAAAATGTTTAGTTTTTACCATATTGGACTTTACCCTGACTTGAATATATTTTACATGAATCTGTTGGAATACCCGATACATAACATGAATCACGACTTGACAATCGGTAGATTACTATTATAAGTAAAAACATCATTTTCTCAAAATAAGGTACTCATATTTATAGTTCCTTATAGAACTAGTGCAGCTAATAGGTTAGTCAAAAAGTTTTGAAAGCGACATCTATGGAGCAGTAGAAAACCAAAATTTCTACGCCATTTTAATATTTCATCTTTCATAAGAACGTACTCAAAATTTCATTTCGATCTGTCATTCATTCTTTGTTTACAAGCCATTTGAAGTTGACGTGTCAGTGTATTTTTTAACAATGGAAAAATCCGAATATCGTGCAGTGATTAAATTCTTTGTTTTGGAAGGTTTATCGGCTACTGAGATCCATGCAAAGATGGTGAAAGTATTAAAGGAGTCTTCTCCTTCATTTCCAACCGTTCACCGATGGGTTTTGGAGTTTAAGCGTGGCCGTACAAGCGTTGAAGACGATCCACGCTCAGGACGTCCAAAAAGTGCATCAACACCAGAAATCATAGCGAAAATACAGGATATGGTTTTGAAAGATCATCGATCGACTGTGGATGTGATAGCTGACACCATAGGCATCTCACATGGAACAACATGGCATATTTTGGCTGAAGTTTTGGGTTTCAAAAAACTGTGTGCACAATGGGTGCCGCATTTGCTAACAATGCAACAAAAACACGTTCGAATGCGACTTTCTGAGCAATTTCGAAAGGATAAAAAGGATTTTCTGCGCCGATTCATCACTATGGATGAGACTTGGGTCTACCACCATGATCCTGAATCAAAACAAGAGGCTAAGGAGTGGTGTGAACCAGGCACTTTGGCTCCGAAGCGAGTTTGTGTCCAGAAATCGGCCAAGAAGGTGTTAGCGTCAGTTTTTTGGGATGCAAAAGGAATTTTATTGATAGATTATCTCCAAACTGGTAAGACAATCAACTCTGATTATTATTGTGACCTTTTGGACCAGTTGGATGAAAAAAGTTGTGAAAAAAGACCCGATTTGCAGAAGAAAAAAATCATTTTTCATCAAGACAATGCACCTGCTCACACAGCTCAAAAAACCATCGCGAAAATCAGTGAATTGGGGTACGAATTGTTGCAGCATCCACCCTATTCGCTCCCTCTGACTTCTGGCTGTTCTCACACCTCAAAAAATTCCTTCGTGGAAAGCATTTTTCATCAAACGAAGAGGTTATAGCCGTCGTAGAGGAGTATTTTGCAGGCCTTCCAGAAAGTCACTTCCGTGATGGGACAACAAAGTTGGAAGATCGTTGGACCAAGTGTATTGATCTTATGGGAGACTATACTGAGCAATAAAAGTGATTTCCCCCCAAAAAAATGTATTTTCATTTCCGCTTTCAAAACTCTGACTAACCTAGTATATCCATAAGGTGTGTTCATTTTCGAGAAAACAGTCAAGTCATTTTCAACTACATATTCTCAAATCAATTATCGGTTGATGCGTGCCCCACTTAAAAGTAATTTTTAAATATATTATGCACGAGTTATCCAATGAAATATTTTAATATATTTAAATCATCAATAGTCCAAAACAAATGCAGCTTTAACAAAAAAGGGATATTTGTTGTTTATAGTTAAGGCATTAACGTTGTGGAGGTTTAAAGACATTGTAATTTATTTTTAACAAACACTGTTTATTCCACTTTTTTATGACGGTATAACCCTACCAGTTTCAAGGCTTTCACCTCATCTTCAGGGGAGCGTAAACAAACGTCTTGTTTACGCTCCCCTGAAGATGAGGTGAAAGCCTTGAAACCGGTAGGGTTATACCGTCATAAAAAAGTGGAATAAACAGTGTTTGTTAAAAATAAATTACAAAGGGATATTTTATATTTCAATTAGTTTGATTATTTTTTTAAATTCTATCTTTATAAAAGAAATAATGATGATATTCCCTTAATAAATGAATGTATGATCGTAGATAAATTAGCTCGAGTCATAAAAGAAAATGGCCAAATGATAAAAGATTGAATTAATAGTTGATATTTACAATCGACGTATTGGTTTTGAAACAATTGCATTAATTGATTTACATACTTAAACATAGAAAAAAATCAAATTGTGTAATGGTAGTATTACAAATAGACCTGCGGCTGTGGCTGCGGTCTTTGATAAATTTCTAAGTTAAATTGTCATATATTCAAAATTTAGTATTTTGTCATAAGTGTGCAAATATTAGACAATATGTTAAATAAAAATGTTTATAAGAGGTAAATAAATATAAATATTCGAATTAAATACCTTTTAACCGTAAAGTGTAAAAATCAAACCAAAGATCACACATATTTTATGTATGCATTTAGGAAAATACATAAAAAACCATTGTAATAAATACTTAAATGACCTTTTTTATTTTCCACTAAACAAATATTCTAAAGTATAATAGTTGTGTTTCTACCATGAAATGAAGAAAATTTTACTGAGAACGGGAAAAAATATTAATTAAAACTAAAAAATGTAGTTTCAAGGACATAAGACGTTGGAAACTGTTAGGCAAGGCACATCGTTATTCAATTCAAATTCGTGGTACGGCAATACAAGATATATAGTACATACCTGTATGTATCAAAATAAATATTCTCTTATTCTTCGCGAACATGCGGAGTTAGTTATAAAACTGATAACAGTGTAAAACAAATATACACAATGACGATAGAACGGGTTTCTAATCTCAAGCCAAATTTTGAATTCAAAAAAAAAACATTGTAAAAATTGTTTTAACCATTTTTTACTACAAGGCAAAATAGCACAAAATATGAAAATTGTCACTTATAATTCGTATAATTTAGATATGGCGGATTGGTATCTTGAATCGTTTAAACAAATTACGAAATATATTGAGAAAAGTACAACATTCATTTTGATATAACTTTAAAAAATAATCTTGAAAGTTTCTATAGCCTAACAGCGATAATATTTCATTATTGCTGGTTCAGGTAGATAGATAATATCGGTTAAAAACTTTCCATATAATTCTAATTTCGTAACTTATTTAAAAATACACTTTCCACGAGTAAAATAAAAGAAAGCAATTTAAAAAAAGGCTTACAAACAAATATTCCTATGTAATAAAAATAACTTAAAGGAAATTTTAGAAAACAGATTCTAGTTAAAATATTATACAATGTCATATCAAAGCGTATATTACATTTGCACGAGCAAATTTCAAGATATTGCGTATTCCTTGGTGTTGCGAATTGTAAGTAAAATTGAAAAAATATATTAAATATACAAAAGGGTAATTTTGTCACAACCATTGATAGTATTTTTTTCACATCTTGCCGGAAAAAATTGCAATAAGAAAAGTTAATTTTTTTAACTAAATATTATATTAATGATTCTTCACTTTTTGATAACAATTTTTGTCAATTTAAGTAATTATAAAATAACAATTCATATCAAAATAATTCTCAACAACTGTTGTTAACTGCAGGAATACTGCACGGTAATTTATGAAATATGTGTAATTTAGTAAATTCATTATTATAAATTCATATATTTTGTGTCCTTACTTGCAACAAGTTATATACCATAATGATTTCTGTTACGTGTTTAAAACACGAATCGAGGAAGTTTAATAGTAAATTAATTAACCTTAATGATGAAATTTATGACTGGTTATATTATAAAAATTTACGTTCAATTGTTCAACTAACAATTGTGTTTTTATCAGTGCTAAAATCAATAGAATTTTCCTTACGAGGCCGTAGCCTGTGAAAGAAATAAATTGGAAGAATTCTTAAGCACAAAATCAGCAGATGGTGATGTCAGATGAATTAAACACTAGTGAAAAATTTAAATTTTGCAGTCTTCAAACCAGAAAAAAATCGTCTTGCTTAGTAAATGGTATTTAAACCAAAAACTTCTAAAATAATCTACAGTGGCATGGAGTGTGAAATCCCCGAGCTTTTTGTAATGTAAGAAAGATCAAACATCTTATTAAATAAACGTAAATTGTTTTTTTTTTTTACAAAAATGCTCATATTTTATATCAGTTCTTAAGTTTTTTTTTCTCAATCGGTCAGTTATAATTCAATAAATACATATTATTATTTTTACTGAAAAAATCTGTCATATTTGACGTTTACTGAAACGCGTGACACCAGAAGATTTGCTATAATGAAAATGAAATTGACTTCAAGACTGGTAATTCTCGTTTAAGAAATGAGATCGAGTAATTATTTAGCTAAATCTGCAGTATTTTATAATATAATATCGCAAAACGGTTAATAAATATCAAAAATATTATTAGTGAAATAAACACATAATTTATTTTTAATATTTATTCAATTTTCTATAAGAGCCGTAATCCTGTGGTAAGCATGCGTGCTTAACACATAGACGCCGATGATTCGAATCCCGGAGGCTACCGGAATGTTCAAGCTTGGAGGCAATTTTTCATTCAATCATTGAGTTTTGAAACATAGTAGTTGCTTGATAAAACTTAAAGAACGCTTATGAGTAACGGAGGTTACGAAAAAGCGCTATATAAATATCCATTTTTTTCAATTTCACTAACTGATCCTCAACGAAAAGTGGAAAAAATATACACGATAAACTTAAGATTAAGTGACAATCATATTTTAATATGTGGAAGCATTTGCTTAGTATGGTCAGTCACTTACTTGGAAGCGCATCGCGTAGTCTTTATTTTATATTTTGGTGAAAATCATTAAGTCTAAAATATAATTCTACAATTGGAATAGCAATTCAATAAATACAATTTTCACCTGTCTTGCTCTTGCCTGAGTGGACGTGCCTATTCAATACTAAATTGAAAAAAATAAAACCGAAATAAACAGAAAATAGGTCGCATATACTCGTAAGATTATGAAAAAATCTAACAAAAATTATGAAAAAACAATTAAGATGAATATTCACGTACGCATATTATATTATCTAAGAACATGAGAACATTTTATATATTTTTAATAGGCAATAGAACATTAAAACCATAAAAATATCGTTAATTATGCGAATGAGTCGTACCCATCCAATAAAATTAATCTTGGTAATATCAGACGACGTGTTAAAAATGCGGTTTAGCGATACGACGCAAAGAGCAATTAATACCTGAAGACCTGTGTCAAGTGACGACTCATTATAATACGTGGATGTATTTGTGAATCTGCAAAGAAGTGTATTTTATTATTTTCTGTGAATGGATAATCATGATACATCTGGTGAGCTTATTGTTATAAAGTTCTTTCAACCAACCAGCAGTGTACGCGTACATATATAAAAAAAACAATTACTTTACTTCGGAAGTTTTGGAAAACAAACTATGCGGATTTTACGATAAACTCTATTTTAAAGTAAAATATGATATAACGATTAATGAAGAAGCAGAAAATAAAATATTCAATTCTTATTACATTAACGAATTCAAAAATAAACTAACCACTACAAAAAAGGAGAAACACAAGTGGTAAATATATACTTTTGCCGTCCTTTCTGATATTGAAATATATTACTCACGAGATCCGATAATGATGATTTTGATTTCATCCAAACGTCGTTCAGATTTGTCGTTGTTTTTCAATGTTGTTTATTATTTCTATTTTTGTTGTGTGTTAAGTTTTAATAATAAGAATTAAAAATTTACAATTTCTTAAGCTCGTTTATAGGTAGAGATCAGACTATCTTGACAGATTAAAAATAAAAACAAAGAATGTTGTGTATAAGGATAGGAAGGTGGCGGCTGTGGTCATTATATTGGGTACTTCGAAAACCTAAATGTTAAAAATAACATATTTAGTAAGAAAATCGCAGAAAACTTATCAACGGAAGATGAACTACAAAGAAACGTATTATAAACCTTCCGATATGTGATAGAAACACATTCGATTGTAGGAGTAACAAATTCGGCTTTTGAGGTTAATGGTGCATTTATTAATGTTTTTTTAAATGGTGTTTAATTTAAATTGTTTTAAAAATGAAAAAGATAATAAGAGGAATAGAAACAAATATCACAGTGTGTAGAGAGATATATACTCGTATATATGTTATACACACATGTGCTTAGTTATAACATTGCACATTTTATCGGAATAATGTAATGTAATCAAGGTCAAAAATTCAATATGATAATAATGACGCGATTGTCCTTACTTGATACATACAGTGTTATATTCTGCCCGGTGAAGTGAATTGGCAATAAGTGAGAGCCAATGCTTTCTTTCAACTTTCATTGCACGCATAGCGCGGAATAAAAAATAACTGCAGTACTTCAGCCCGGCACTACTATGTAAAATGCCCATAACTAAAAGAAAATAATGTTTTGAACAAGAAATACAATTTGTATTAATATGTTACAAATAATGTCCAAAATAAATTGTTTTCTTGAACATCAAAATTTGACGTAAAATACTATGAAAGGTGTTTAAATTTGGGCGTACATACATACAAAAAAATACAATGTTATAAATAAAAAAAACACAACACAGAAAATACATATTTTTTGGTTCGTTTTAAATATCGAAAACCATAGATCAATCTTGTGTATGAAAAAATGCAAGCCAATCAAATGGGTTCTTCGTGATTTAATTCTTCAAAAAAAAATTCCACACAACCCCAAAATAAATCTGAATGTTTCCTCAATTGTCAGAATAGGTAACATGTGGGTTGGGTCCATTTTGCGTAAAACAAAAATGTCATGTAAGGATGATACACTTAAGATAGAAAGGCGAGAAAAAAAGATAAATTTCACGATTCAACAAGTTTAAAAATGCATTCCACCTCCGTGGCCTATCTTTCAAACCAGAGATTTCAGGTTCGATTTCAAAACCAAATGCCACAATAAAATACAAAAAAGGTGATCCAGTATGGTTTTCCACTTGAAGACTTTCTTGTATCTTTCTGGTTGATTGGAAGAAATTTCCACATGATATAACTACCAGGTTGAAAACAGTATATAACAGAGGTATAATAAAATAAACACTATAATAAATTATTATATTACAAATTTCCAGTATACGGTGCAATCTGGCGGTTTCTTGTCATGCGGCAATCTCATCCAATCAAATATGTTAAAGAGGTCTAATGTGAAAACCAGACTGGAACCGTATTTTTAAAATAATGGATACAATCGATTACGCAACTCTCGGGTCGGAAAAAAGCCGTTTGATAAACTAGACCAATTGTGTGTATTTCAAAACATGAGGCTGGATGTTAAGAACGTTTTTGGGAAACTATTAAAATTGCATAAGATCTCCTTTGTGGAAAACGTGCAACATACTATATTTTGAAAGATGGTAAAGTGAGAATCGCGATTAATGGAAGATTGCGCATGGTGAGATGTAAGAATGTTGTGGAAGTGAAAAAAATGTATAGAGTTGTGCTATCTCTGTTAACCATTCAAGTAACATGGAGTAATCATGTGAATGTAGTGTTTACAATAGGTTACTTATGAGCTACAAATATAGAGATCTGATCTGTATAAATATAATAAAAAATATTGTACAATACATATTAAGTTGAGAAGAAATAACATTCACCTTTTATTAGAGTTGGTTAACGGAATAAAAACGCACAAGAAAGCATTATTGAATTCATCAATGTATTGCATATTAAAAGATTTTTTGTTTCATATGTATGACGCACGTTATCATCGTGTTTACAGAAACATTGTTTTATTCATACGAGCCGCTATTGAAAAAAAATCGAAGAAAAAATTCAGCTATGCACGAACCAAAAATTGCATGCGATTTATATACAAACAAGCATACCATCACGCTATCTTCCTGTTGGGGTAGGCAGATAGGACAGAACGCCAGACTTCCCTATCTCGACACACATCCTTAGCCTCCTCCACATCCAAACACATTTTCATACAACTTCTACGATTTCTCTGCTTTTCTACGTTTCCTTATTTCAAAATATTTTTCACCTGATCCAACCACATTTTATTTAGTCTTCCTCTCACACGGCAAATTGTATGCGATTTACCAAATTCGATGAATTCTTGTGATACCTATTATTCATCAATAACTCGAACAACATTTGATACAATCATCCAATGAAATAAGGTGTCAAAAATACCGCCAGTCAATTGATTCAAATCCATGACTATTGTCTCTCGCTTCTAACTTACATTTTTGTACCGTGTCATTTATAAGCTGCATATTATAAATTGATAAAACAAGGCACCCTTGAGATGTTAAGTCATCTATTTATTATTATTATTTGACGGAGTTTGGCGTCTTCTTCAGCCTTTAATTTTATGGTACGAAATTTAAAATAAATTGCACGGAATATTCCATCGTGTCTTATGCACTTAACCGTTTTAAATACTTTCTCTCTCACCAATAATAATTTGATTACGCGAAAGTGAATCAGCAAAAAGCAAATTAATGAGGGAAATGAGAATGCTTTAATTAATAAATTGAAATTCATTGAAGAGCGATCTGAAGAACTCTTACGACGTTGACTACTATTTTTATTCAATGGACTTTATTTCCATTGAAATGTTACGCAAACATGCATTCTGATACACTGTAACAATGGTACATGAATAAATATTTAATGAATTTGATTGTTAAGCAAAAGCCTTTTCGAGTTTTATTGAGATAACATTATTTTTCTCGGTTCAATTCAGTTAAAACAGCACTGTATCAGTAATTACAACTCTAAACTCTCCCATATTCCAAAACAATAATACGCATTATGTATTAGTGGGCGATATCAACGAATGGGTTCGCTGAAAAGCTTAAGCTAATAATTAATAAATATTTCAAGTTATAGTTATATTATTATAAAAATTAAACAAAATATGTCGAATTTAAAATAGAAAGCAAAATTGATCACAGAAAATATTGTATATCAATATCGGATATTTCTTAATCAAATATTTCGACTTGTATTTTGTCGAAGGGAACATTGAGCATGAAAACGTATAAATCCTAAAAAAATCAGCATTCATTCGGAATCGACTATTTTTAACAAAGGATATAAACAAATATTAAAAATAGTTCATCACAATTTTTTCATGAAGAGTTGGAAAACAAATATATTATATAAATGCGTTATTTTTTATTTATTCGTATATGTAATTTATTTTAAAGGATTTAAATCAAATTTTAAAACTTGTTATGAAATATCTTCGAATTCCATTTATTATTTTCTCATTTTGTAAGTTTTAAAGGAAAATTATTCTCCTTAATATAATGAATTTATTTCTTGCGACATGTGTATACATATCATTTTATTTCCGTATGTAGATTAAATTTTCGCAAGTGTTCACATTACATTGTGTGGTGTTTGTTCAACTGAGCAGTGACGGAAAAACTTGCAGCGCAAACAATTTCATGTAAAAGTAAGAGGAATGAAAATGCAATTATTATAGATATTTAAATGAACGACGAACTTCCTACACAATTTCACGTATGAGGAAATGTATTCGTATATGAATAAATAACTCAATACAATAGGAACTTGCTACAATTATTTACAATTTAAAACATTCATTCGATGATTTACAAGCAATAAGATTAACACCGAGAAAACAGAAACGTGAGAAAAACACACAAATACCTTCAGGAATATATGCAAGATTTTCTAAGAAATAGTAATCTAAGTCAGCGTTTCCCAACCTTTTTACGCCTGCGGCCCGGTGAAAATAGATGAAATATTTCACGGACCAATTACGCAGGAATAAAAACTATTATACTATATATGTAGTATTTTGTTTATTAGTTTTTAATCTTATTTTATAACTGGTAGACTTAAACAAATAACGGTATTATTGCAAATATAACATGAAATAAAATTGTGTGTTGAAATGAAATAATCAGAAACCGATCAGTAGATTAATTGTTAACATTTTTACGGCGATGGCTCGAGTATCTTTCGTGTGTCCCACAGGCGGCGGTGTTTTAGGTCAATAAATTTATATTGTATCTACATAAAAATATGACTCACCACTATCCCGAATCTGAGTACTGTCGAACTGTGCGCCGATGCATTTTTTAGCTGACACTATACACACGTAATATTAGAAAATATTCTTATAACACTATTATACAAATAAAAGTATGTATTTGGATTTTGACGAAAAGATTTGTAACGATAAGTACACTGCAATAATAATATTTCTACTGTGGAAAGTGTTTGCTGGCGTGAAATGGTCCAAAACATGTTACACACAGACTCACATTGCACTCACCACACATATATCTAGATCTTTTCCTTCATTTATGTTTATGAGCGCATTCATAGCATCGACGAGAAGGTTCCGCACAGTTTTCAGTTCCTGGAATTTCTTTAGGACTGTGTGCGGCTATTATTGAACCCGATAAACCAAGATGTAGTTGATTGCTAGTGGACGGAGATGAATGGGACAATTTTGATGCTAGTTTATATTTTTCAAATATTTGTCTTATAACTGCTAAATGAAATTCCGCTAAACCTATTGTTTTTCCGGTTGTATGCTTGTAAATAAAATATGAATTTAGCATGTATAGATCAACAAAATGAAAAGCCAGCTTTCTATACCATTTTAAAGTTTTTCGAAGGCAATTTAAACTACTAAGCATCATATCGGTTTTGTCCACACTACCCATATTTTTATTGTAATCCACAATGCACTCAGGTTTTTTTACCTGTTCGCCAGTTTTATAATTTAATTTCTCTGTTGAAATAAATCTGTCACTATGAATTGTTGTCAGCATATGAATTTCTCTCTTATCGTGCCATTTTATAGCCAACAAGGGTCCACAATGTTGAGAATCAATGTCTCCTTTCTTGGTTTTTTTGAAGTTGGGAATACCTTTACGAGATTTTCGAACGGTTCCACATGCATTTGTTTTATTGTCATGTAAAAACTTAAATAATTGTGGGCTTGTGTACCAGTTATCACACCACAAGTTGTGTCCTTTTCCAAGATAGTCATTGAGAAGCGTTTTGATAACTGCACCCGATATACCCAACGATTTATCATAAATTATTTCTGTTCCATCACCGCAATACACAATTAGATCTAACACACAACCGGTTTCAACATCACATAAAACAAATAATTTAATGCCGAATCTGTGACGTTTGGAAGGGATGTATTGTTTTATCATAAGACGACCTTTGAAAACAACTATGCTCTCATCGATACGCAAGTTTTTGTGAGGCAGCATGACACTTGTAAAAACTTTGCGAGTATGATCAAGCAATAATCTTATTTTACGCAATTTGTCACCACTATTTGTTATATTGTTATTAGAAAAATGTAACATATTTAAAATCAGTTCATACCGGTCCCTTGACATAGTCTTGCCAAAAATTGGGCTATTTAAAAGTGGGTCTGTGGACCAATGTTCCCGTATGGTTAAATGCTTATTTCGTGTCATCAACATTGTGACACCAAAGAATACATATAATTCTGGTACATTTGTATCCACCCAGCGTTGAATTCGTGATTTAGCGGAATATTCCTTACTCAATTTTTTAAAATTATAAAATTGGTTAGTCTGTTGTACCACATTTTCAATTATATTTTTATTTAAAAAATATTCGAAAATATCGAGTTCGGATGATTCTGGTGTAAGTTGGCACGAGGGCAAGATGCCAGATGAAAATTCATCAAACTCGTGGATTATTGGCGCAAATGGACCTCGGCTCCATGAAGAAAATACATTTTCTAATAGTTCGTTTGGTTCCACATTGCCGCTGGTTGTTGCTCCAATATCTGGAATAATTGTATCATCCATTCTCTGCTCTTCTTCTAATGGATCAACATCGTCTTCTTCATCGGTTAATTCAAAATCTGAATCTAGTTCTACTACCGTGATATCTTCAATTTCCTCTCCAGTCAAGTTCCTTTTAGCCATATTGATAATATAAGCGGTGTTGAATTTTTAAAGTTATTTTAAAATTTTTATGAATTGTTTCAATGGCGTATAACACACGTAACATAAAAAATAACGACGATTTGAAAAGTTGTAAAAGTAAGTGAATGTTAAAATCTCTTAAAAAACAGTTTGTGTAATGGTATCCAAATCAAAGCTATAAATAAAGTGCGACAATATAAGAAGTAATAATCGAAGAAAACAATAATCCATAAACAATGAAAAAGGCAATTAATTCAATACGCGTACTTACAAAAAAAATATCGACGCATAATACTTCATATTGATCGGGAGCAATCGTCATTAGAAACATGACCTTCGGATCGCCCGAACGAGTGGCGCGATTATTCAAAATGCTTTAAATATCGACGGCCTGCAAGGGGTCTGTTTAAATCCTTCTTATGGATCAAGTACTTGAAGTTTTGATGATTTTAAAAGAGATGAGACTAGATGACACGTTTTGTCTTATATTCAGGTTAAAAATTTTAAAGAAGATTTAATTTTCACCGAGATATCGACACGCAAAGTTAGTGGCCACTTAAAAGGCCGCTCGCCAGGACGGCACGTATTATGTATGGGCCATTTAAGTGGTCCGTAGCCGTGAAAGAGTTAATAAGAGAACTTCTCTTTTTTTAAGTAAGCAATATTTAGTTTGAAAATTAGTGCGAAATCTGCTGTTGCATCTTTGCTAGAATAGTTGATAACCGTGGCTTCAGTGTCGTTTCGGAGAGACGAAGCGCTGCATTGACATCCAATCTGTTTCTCTGCTTCGTTTTTATTACTGACATGGCCGAAAAAGTTTTCTCACATAAATAGGTAGTCGAAAATGCGGACAAAATTTGGAAAATGCGGACAATATGGATGGATATTCTACTTCCATCGATATCCAAACCTGAGACAATGTTTGTATTTTATGTCTCGACACTAGACTGGTATCACAAGACAATTCGATTAGGTTTTACTTTTTCTCGAGTATTAAGTGCGCATGAAGTGACGTCTTCCATGAAGGGATTATTAATCCATAAATTGCCTTTACGAGGATCCTCATTATCGGGGTAGTAGTGATTAAAGTTTTCAATTAATGCCCTTAAATGTTGACTAATTATGTTTGAAATTAATTTCCGGCTTACGTCAGCAGAAAATAAAAATTCTTCGAAAAGTGGAAACATTTCTGTGTTTTCCTTTTGTATGCGACTATTCCAAAGAGCCAGCTTCTTTTTAAATGCATCTATTTTATTTCTTAATATGAAAATATTTGTAGAAAACCCTTGGGAGAGAAATATTCAGTTCATTAAGAAGATTAAATATGTCCGCCATATTTGCAAGTTTAGCTATCCATTCCTCATCCAACAAAGGCTCTAATAGGACCGGCCTTCGCTCTCTCAAAAACTGTTTTACTTCTTCCCTTAGTTCAACAAAGCGTAAAAGAACCCTTCCTCTGGATAGCCACCGCACTTCTGCGTGGAGAAGGAGATGTTGGTGTTTTGAGTCCATACTCTCGCACAGTGTTGTGAACAACCTGGAGTTCATGGCACGACTACGAATTTCATTAATGATCTTAACTGCGTCGTTCATCACCGTGTTTAGCTCCGGAGAAAGCTTCTTTGCAACTAGATGCTCTTGGTGGATCATACAGTGAGTGGACAAAATTTCTGGATGAGCAACATTCTTTATTTTTGCCACTACACCTGGGCGATATCCAGTCATGCTTGCAGCACCATCTGTACACACTCCAACGCATTTTCCCCAGTCTAAGCCCTGCGATTGTATATATTCATCAAGAGCGCCAAATATCTCTGAACTAGTAGTACGTCCAGGTAGATCAAGGCAACAAAGAAGTTCCTCCCTGAAGTCTTCAGCTTCACTATACCTCACGAAGCAAAGTAGAATAGCATGGTTACTCACGTCAGTTGATTCATCAAGTTGAATCGCAAAATATCTTGATTTCTTTATCCCCTCTATAACTTGCTTTTCAATATCGATAGCCATGTCAATAATTCTTCTCTGAATAGTGTTGTTCGAAAGCGGAATATCCTCTAATTTTCGAGCAGCTTGAGGACCCAAAACTTCCAGAGCTACATCTAAGATGCAAGGCTTCACTAAATCCTCACCAATAGTGAACGTTTTTTTTCGTTTTAGATATTTGAAGAGCAACTAAATAAGACGCATGAAGCAGCGACTTGTCACTGGTCGTCATCTTCTTCATTTGACTTTTGAATTTTCAACTGGTCATGTTATCTTTCAAAAAAATCTGGTGGCTTATCTGCAAGATCGCTATGCTTCGAACGCAAATGACGAACAAGTTTGGAAGGTTTCATAGCTTCATTAGATAGAATTTCGGAACATACTACACACAAGGGCCGTGGAGATAGTTCACTTCCAGGGGCTTGAGTGAAACCAAGCTTTAAAAAGTTTTTATTATAATACCTAACGACTTTTTTTTTTGGTTTCTGTCGCACATTCCGAAGTATCAACACATTTACTTTTCCTTGTGTCTTCACAACACAATGTACTCGTTCCGGGATTATTTTCACTCTCTTCACTATTCTTATTACTATTGTTCTTATTTGCGAAGAAGGTTAAAATGTTTTGCTGTTTATGTTTCTTTTGTTCCATTTTGACGCGTCACTGAAGGAAAAATTACGTCACCATTGTATATTGCACGCCACCGGTTTATGATATACATATTTTAATAACAAACCCACAATGTGAACACTAAACTTGCAGTGCACTTGTTATTGATGATGCTTTTCTTTTAATTTTTGTCACAGGCATTTTAAAACGGGCGACAACCATTCGCGGACCAGTAGAAAAGTTCCGCAGGCCACCAGAGGGCCGCGGCCCATCGGTTGGGAAACGCTGATCTAAGTTGATTAAAACATTTCGAATACATTTTATCGTGAATTATTTCTTACAGCTTGAAAATTTTCTCAAGTTTCAATATAACCATAATCGAAACTCCGTATTAAGATTTAATTATCAAGTTTTCTTAACTTGTAAACAACAATTTTCAAAATGTATTGATAAGTTTTAGATGTTAAAATACGCTTCACAAATATAAATACTTTTCCATTATAATTAACATTTCACTAACCATAACTTACTATTTTAAGAAATAGTTCATTATACTCGGTCAAAATAAATGACCAAGTCAAACAAATTTTTTTATCAAACAGAAAATAACTTCATTCATTCCTATAGCATTCCTCAATAAAAGTATATTAATAATAGTAATGCATATTGAAGAGTGTGGCCTAGAGGCTAGATTATATTTGGCAAACTCAATAGATTTTGCGGATTTAGACCCACCGGAGTAGTTCGTCTCGGTAATTATATTGCACACATAAAGGTAATAAATAAATTGCCGACAAAATGAACCAGATTTGTACCCTTTTATTTTTTCGGCACCACTGGAAAACGAACCTGACGACATATGTCTTACGGACAAGGCTGCGGAAGCTGCCAGAAAAAAAAATTATAGGCAGGACTCTTCAAGATATCATGTGTTTTGTGGGTACCATAAAATCTATCATCAACTATTCTCATCATCCTCACGGTGTTAAATACCAATTATCTATTGTTCAACATACATAACATGATTCAAGGGGAAAGGAAAACATCAGACTATATTATTACAGCCTCGGTTCCTGAGTCAGGGAGCCCAGAACTGTTAGGCGTGATTTCTCATTCGCATACAATGTGTCGTAGATTTCCCACACTGATTTTTTAATTCGTTATATTTATAATATACAGTATCACCTCAGTTAATTCAATGCAACATGTATACATTTTTATCGTAATTCTTACTAAAATGTTTCAAAGTTAAAGGTGTCTCACACGGGTTAAAACATTAACGTAATAATTTATTTCATTTATTGCGTGCGTTTGCACTGTATTTTTGTTCGGTACGCTTCTTGTTTGATAATATTTTCCGATCAAAGAAGAAGAAATCTGAACATTAATATAATTAAGTATAATTAAAAAGTCTTAACTGGATCTCATCATTACATCAGCAAACTAAAAGAGAATACAATGATTTAAAGAGAAATGATATAATAAAAAGATGTAGCAATGTGTGAGGTAATTCGAAGGAAATATGACCATTTCTTAAAAAAATAAATTATGTTGGGTGATCTTTACAAGCAAAAAATTTCAGCTTTACAAACAGTCTTTAAATGGTTCATTTATTTGCATTGCACAGATATGAAGATAAATATTTTCTTTTAAATTTTAATAAAATATCTATTCTATAATATAAAGGTAACATATTATTGTTGAATATATTTTGTTGAAGGTGTATTTGGTGGTGTCCTTTAAGATAGTGAAAAAGAACCGAAACCAAATGAAATATGAATTTCACACTTGATTAATGTACAGTTTTGCTGTCACAAGAGCGGTGTTAACCGGCGATCTATAAATCTTAACGCTATTTCGTTTATTAAATCATTTAGAAAATATGACAGTGAAAATAGCTGCCAACTACTATGTTATATCACTGTATTATTATTTTTTTAATGTTTCAAAGAAATAAAATGTATCACTGAAATCTTTTCCTACAACTACATCAGTCAGCCATGTCACAGCTATCCAACGTTTATATAATTAATTATTTATGGATAAAGAACTCAAGGATAACATTTTATAAACTTGACGAAAGTCTCCTATTTTTTCGTGAAAGCGGAGACGAAGACACAGAAACCATCTCACACAATTAGAATAGCTGTTAAAATGACCACTTTTAAAATATAATATGTAACATGTACCTTTCTAGTATCCTCCATATATCAATATTAATATGCACGCGATATACGAAACTTTTTATAAACCTTTTTAATTACAACTAAAACTTTACATTTTTGAGTCGTATTCGAAGTTTATAGGTGATTATTTAAATAACATACGTGTATATCGTGTTATTTCAATCGGCATTTTAACCCATTAGTAAAAACCTAAAACATTACGTGACAATTATTTTATAACGAAACGCAAAATCAAATAAATTATTCCGCACATATAATGTCGTGTCATCCTTTAAAAAAACGTGATAAAACGTAAATGTCACTTCGTACAATATATTGTTTAAAAACGATGACTTTTAAGACCGACGATTCAACATATTTCATTATACTGCCAGTACTTAGCTTATTTTTTCTAGTTATAAATAAATCTTAATGTAAAAATTATCTAGATATGTATTCTACTGATTCACGTTTGATATACTCGTATTAGATAGAAACTTAAACGAAGTGCCAACTTTACTTGATATTAAACAGTTCAATACATTTAATATCGTCATTTTAAATAATCAACCATTTTGAGTTAGAATCGAAATATTAATGTTGACGCATATCTTCTTGTGTTTCGGTGAATGCAGAAAATATTAATATTAAGGAAGTGAGCGATTTGACCCATCTATCACATTACGACATTCAATGCTTGATCACGGTTTTAATGAAAATAATATAATTTAATGAGATGCGCAACACAACTGAAAGTTAGTATATCGTGTAAAATGCGGTTTAAAAATAATATTAGTTACCTACTTCAATTTAAAATATTTTCTGAAAAGTTACGTTGTAACTTAAAAAATATTTGAGTTTACTTTTTTTCTAGGTTCGGTAATTTGTTGTTAAATAAATAAATATTGAAGCAGAAAGTGCGTAAAAATAATATTGAGCCCCAGAATTCTTGATTTGTGTTTCGTTATCAGCGATCAGATACAGAATGTCCTAAAAAACACTTTGAATGATTATAAATTCAGTATTTATTAAGATATGTCAAAGATTTAAACTCCAAATTAAAGACAGACATCGGTTATTTTAGTTATCTCAAGTGTTCAAATTGGTGGCTGTTCTGGTCCATGCACTACTGATAACGTGGAATCACAAACATCACGAGTAATTTGTTTTAGTATTAAGGCGCATTCTCTTTCAATGGCTGCTCTCAATTATTTAAATGTTTTATTACATAAACTTTATATTTGCCCCCTAAAAAGTCCATTGGCATGAGGGCTGGGGAGCGCGGGGGTATTCGATGCTACATTTACGTCCAATTCATCTGTTTGGAAAATTTTCATCAAGATTTTCATCAATTTCAAGATTCACATCAGGATGGTAATGTGGAGGTGCACGATCTCGCTAGAAATAAAAGCCCTCCCCATCTCTAAACTCCTCACGAATGCGTGGTATGACAAATTCCTACATGAAGTTCAAGTAAACATCACGATTTATTAGCCCGTCAAAAGTAATAATTTAAAGGAGCATTCCTTGCAAAACTGTCCACGGTCCGTCAAGGTTAAAATGACTAAACAGTGCTTTTTGATATAATAATTTAAATAAACTGTTTTGAGTTTCACTGAATTCTAAACAAAAATGAAATTCAATGGCGTTTTAGTAGAGAATAATAAAAGTAAACCATGTATTACTGCTAATCTAAAATAAATTATTTCAACTCAAAGGAAAAGGTGGGAAGTGTCAGGAATAAATAAAACATGTTATCAAAACTGAATAATCAGCAGAAAAAAATAAAAATTGTGTGCGCCGCATATCCGCGCGAACGAGAATTTTTAATTGTTTTCTTTTTCATAACTTCAAGATAACGCGAAGTTGTCGATTCTGCCATGAAAAAGACTTTAAGGATCCTTTAAAAGAAATTGACCACAAAGAGCAGTATAAAAATGGAACATTCAGAATGCATCAGATTGAAGAACCGTTTCTATTTTACCTTGACACTTGATAAATCACCAGTTGGCCACAGAACTCGACTATCTCTGGCGTTGAATAATAAGAAACATAGCACATTGCGTATATTTCAAAAATATTTCACAAAAACTAGCATTGAAATAAAGTGTAAAAAAATATAAACCTTGGTAACCATAAACCTGTCAATGTATTAATTTCATCAAGTCTTATCAGACAAGGAGATAATCGTACAATACAATAAAACAATATCCAGACAGGATCTTATTAACAATCGTATTTCTCAAATGTCATGGTGTCAAATTGAGCGCAATATCTTGAGAGAGGTGGCTTTTTTAACTATTTAGTTCGGGTCTACAACATGTAAATATTAAAAAAAAAAAGAAACTTAATATTTCTTGAGTTCATTTAATATATTTTATAGTTAATTTAACATATTTATTTTTATCGAGTTTACTTTTTGATTCGAATCGACTACATTCACAAGTCAAAATTATTCACCCTTCTATTTTAAATTAATGATTTCCTTCGATTTCGGGAAAGTATAATTCTCTTGCATTTTAACGGGCAAACTTATGTTTCAGATCAAGATCGTTCTTAATTTAATTTTTATTTTTTATAATCTTTGGCCACTAAATGGCGTCAGGAAAATAAATAAATGTAAATATAAAAATAATATATTTTTATGCAAGGACCATATCCAGCAAAGCAAATAATTATAATGAAGAATGCCATTGTTGTGCGTCCGCACAGATAATAAGAAATTTACCAGTCAAGACCTCGCTAACGCTAGGATTAAACCTTGTTCCTAAGATTTTTGACCAGTGACACATATGACACATCTATTTTTTGTCAGAAAGATGTTAATCGCTAAGATTCAAAAGTTTCTGATCTGAATAATTTAGAACGTGTATGGACAATGGACAGATAACCCACCGGCCACGCCTACGCATGGCCAGGCGATGTTACAGTTACAATCTGATGCCTCTATCCTCAGTAGTATGTAAACTAGATCCGATATATACGTATTGCTTCGTTTATTCTGAAATGTTCAAAATTGAATATTACACAGTTATCGTGTTTCTTTCGAGAGAAAGCCCCGGCATAGCTTATAAACGACGTTAAGATTCTGTATATTTCACATTAACAGTTTAAATTAGGCAGATAATCGATTGAAGATGAATCTCGTCAAAGAATAACACCAGAGGCACTCACTCCAGAAACAGTTGCATTGGTGCAAGAGAAAGTGTTACATGACAAAAAACTAAAATCAAAAGAAATAACAGCAAGGTGTGGGTTATCCAAAACCACCGTTCTTCAAATTCAGTACGATCATCATGAATAAATAAGGTGAGCGCAAAATGGGTGTCATAACTCTTGAGTGGTATCCAAAGGAAACATAACTTATATGTTGAAATAAATTTGGAATGGTATCTGATGGGAAAGAAAACAAATAACTGATTCAATTGTCACGGGGGATGAAAATATAGTTTTATACCACGTACCTGTCGAAAAAGGATTCGATGGAGTGGCGTCGTCTGGGATCACCACAGCCCAAAAAAGAAAAGGTGATACAAGTCCAAAAAAGATTATGGCAATTTTTTGTGGTTGTCAGGGAATTCTACAGATCGACTTCAAAGAAAGAAACACTACGGTTACTGGCGAGTATTATGTGTCATTAATTTACAAATAAAATGATGCAATTAAAACAAAACGCCGAGTAAAGCTGTCACGAGGCGTGAGATTATTGCAAAACAATGAGCCAGTTCACACTTCTATTTCTGCAAAGGCTGCCATTCAACACCATGGTTTCAAAGAATTGAATCACTCATCGTATAGTCCCCCGCCTTGGCTTATTTTTTATTTTCAAAACTAAAATCCGAATTGTTTTGGAAAAAAAAATTAAGTGACGAAGAAGTGATTTCCGCGGTGATACACTATTTTGAGCACAAAACTTCAGAGCATTTTTCCAGTGGTATTGAAAAATTATTTCATCGTTCTAAAAATGTATTTTTGTTTCATTCTATCACTTTTATAAATTTTATTACAGGTTACATTTATTTATTTAAAGTAACATACTATATATAACGATGCACACAAAATGATAAATAAAAAATACATGGTTTGACATATTCAACATAATATCTGGTAATTATTGATAAGCAGCAATATCTTTCAAATAAATAGTTTGAAATTTTATATGTAGCGTTTTACCCTTTACAGATTTTACGAAAATTAAAGAATATCAAAATGACAAATCTTCAAACAATAATGGTAGAACAAGATGAAAGGAATCACAAAGAGATTAGTAGATCTGTTCGAAGAACAATTTTGATGAAAATAGATTTTTTTTAATTTCACAAGCCTTGACATAAATATTCAGTTGAATTTAAATTAAACTTGACGCATTAACACTTTGAAGGTACTCAGCGATTTTATTCGTGTTTGTCGTCAATAATTTGAAATCACCGGCTTACAGATAATGAGAATTCTATGAATGCACAAACGGGACAGGGAGGATGTTGATGTTCTCTTCGCATTTTGCATACCCGCTGCACTCCGGTACGTAACGGTAATGACACCGTTAAATTCACAAATGAAACATGATATTTTGTACAAACATACACGCCAGATGAAAACATCCTGTAATCGAATGCCCGTCATATTAATGCTTGTTCTCTTATCGCGTGGGCTCACCCGGCCACGCTAACTAATTGATCTAAATACGCATTCGTCTCTTCCGAGGTTGTGGCTTGGTGCACGATTTTATCGCAAAGGTCATGTTCCTCGATTCCAAAAGAGTCCATGCGTTAAAAATTAATTTAAATTTATTTCATTTCTTTAAAAGGAGCGAAAATTTGTCGATTTATTAGAATGATTGGATTTAATAAAATTATTGGAATGTCTCGGGAACTGATATTGCCGATGAGATGATATTATTTGTATAAATACGAAGAGTGTGATGTATAGAATTAAGAAGATTTTTTCTAAAACCCTTTTTGACAGTAAGTTTTCGTTGTCAAGCTGTGTACTTACTTACAGCTTGACAACGAAAAAAAAAAAAAATAAGAACCCAAAGAACTCTGAAGTACATACTGTATCATATGTCTACATTGAGACTTTAAAATAATTACAAAAAATAAAATTGTATTTAGTCAATCTTTGATAATTTAAAAGCATACTTTTTAAAATATACATTTCTTCGAAAATAAAAAAAAAATACTGCTAATTTATCTTAAATGAACGTTTGTGTATCATATTTTAAATTTGAAATATATTTTTTACACAAATAAGTCAAATTTAATAACGTCTCACTTATAAAAAAGGATTATTTTTTAAATTTATATAGAACTAAAAATATTAGATTACCAAATACTAATTTACCAATTCTATTCCCATTTTCCATCTATAGAGACGATATATTATACGAGTATTAAGAGCCATTAAATGAGCCACCTCAACTCAAGAGTGTAAATAATACAGCTTGCTTAAAAATATAATTATTTTATATATTTCGTACTTTATTGTATATGGTTGAATTTGGCGAATTTATTGCCATACGACAATCTTTTCCAACCAGGTGAGAGTTATGTAGATTTTGTACCAATTGCAATTTGAAAGGTTAACAAGCTTTTCAATACACATATGAAAAATAAACACACTAACGTACACACAAAACAAATAAAAAATAGACAACCTCAAATGTTAACAATCACTGAGAATGGGGAATATAAAAATATACTAAATCGTTCAACAGAGATATGTTTCTTTAAGTCGCTGTTTGAATTAAGCCTGTGAGGGTACGGGGTCTTATGGTAGCAAGTTCTAGGTATGAATGACGTGAAAAAAGAAAAGCGATGAACTGGAAATGCCAAAAGGTAATCTCTGCTTGAGCGCGTAGAACAATTCCATGATCGCGGATACGCTGAACATTTATGGCGAGATACGAAGGAGTAGGCATGGGAACAGTAAAATTCAACCAATTTTTTCTGGTATATTCTGACGTGATCATACTTTCTAATGTTTATATATCCTGATATTTTGTAATCGTAGAAGTTTAACCAGCTGTTCTTCCGTAATATTTATTTACCACATAGTATAGTCCTGTATTAGAAAAGCAGATAATGCACGATGAAGACTATGGATTGGGTATACAAATTATAAAAGCAAATAAAAGAATTAAGTAAATATGAAAAATGTTGAGTATGTTAAACTACAACAAAGCAAATACTCGTAGATTCGGCTACTTACGAGTATATTCAATGTAAGAATAATAGAAAAAATTGGTAGACAAAAAAACAATTTCATCACGGCTATAATAGTTCCTGCAAAATGAAAAAAATATCGTTGAAGATTGCTTAATATTGAAATTTTATTTAATAAGTAAATTTTGTAAGTATTAAATTATAAATACTCGTAGAATCAATCATCAACAAATAAAAGATTATTGAAATTTGGGCTATATAAAATTGCAATTCGGAATTCAACCGTTTATATAATATAAAATAAGGATAAATCCGGGTCCCGCTATTATAACACATATCATACATACGTGTACACGTATAACACCGAAATAATAAAAAACACTTGAAGAGAATTAATGTCAATTTTAATATTTTTACTCTCTTCATTTAAATTATTTTATTGTAGTACAACTAAATGTTATGAGGATGATTAAAACATATAAAGAGAACGTGTTTCGGCATTTGATCGCTATGAGAACTGCAGCGAACCGTGAGCTTTTGAATGAAAACAACACTTCACATAATCGTGTATTCTCAGTTTATCACTCAGCAAAGGAAGCATGGCTATGAAATGTATTGAAAACTTGTTCTTACCGAGTCTCTGGGTTGTATGGATCTCTGCAATTTCTGCACAGGATAGCTATGCCTCCAACCAAAAAGCCTGACTATCTTTCCGGTCACATTATCACATCTGGGTCCAGAGTCCCGCATCGTATAACATAACACTCACTCGCGCGATATCTATGATCTCTTCTAAATTAGTGTATGCAAGGTCGTGAACATAGTCAGCTTACTTGCTTTATTATATTATTATTTCTGGTACAACTTGGTGAATAATATCAATCTTAACGACGAAGGATTTTCTGTTGACAAACATACAATAATACAATGGCCACTTGTCTTGAGCCAAGATAATGTTTAAAAAAAAAGGTAGTAAGAATTGAAAAAAATATTAACTAGAGCATCGGCGGAGTGCTGAAGGCAATAAAAGCAGATAACATGAGATGCAATAGGAGAGACTCACCAATGGAATGCGAACATTTGAATGCCTGACAAATGGACTGTTTTACACATCGCGGGCTCATTGGGTAATTATGGGAAGGAGATAATGCAACCAGTAGTGATTGCACTCGGAATAGTGGAGAATGATCTAAACCAGTGATTCTTAACGGGGGCGCCAGCGCCCCCTTGTGGGCGTTTTAGAGGTCTGGGGGGGCGTTTATAAATTTTTAGAATTTAGGGGGCGCTGCAGGAGTTCCAGTGGGCGTTATGTCGAAATACAAAAATAAGGTATGCTCAATTGGTGCGTGCACTGCACACATCATCACTGTAAATCATCGCGTACGCAATCGCGAATAAAATATTGCGATCGGGGTACCATGTTGCGTTTGACAGTTAGCGCTATGTCACATGAAAGAGAGATACAAAATGCGCGCTCATGCGCATGCGTATGCGCATGCGCATGCGTATCTTATTTTTTCTATGTATGGCGTTGTGTCATGTAAAGCGATTTTGCTGCATATTACAAATTAGTCATTTCTGTCAGTCCGTTGCGGCGATCGCGTTAATTTCTGTTGGTGTATGTGAGTTCTTCTGTATTAACATTATTTCTTCATAGATTAGCCCTTTTTTCAAGATGTCAGTCAAGCAGAAAAAGTGTCGACAATATTTAGTTGACTATTTAAAATTTGGTTTTGTTTCATCTCCTACAAATCAACAATTGCCAATGTGTTTACTCTGTCAACATGTGTTTTCTAACGAGGCCATGAAGCCATCTCGGTTAAAGGAACATTTTGTAAAGAAACATCCCGACAATAATAATATCGTATTTTCAACAACTTAAGAAAACATTTGATAGTCGCAATACTCTCAGTAATGTTTTTAAGAAGATTTCAAGTCGGAATGATAAAGGACTAATGGTGTCTTATGAAATAGCACAAATTATTGCAAAATGTGGTGCACCACATATATATGGAGAAAAATTAATACTACCAGCTATACGTGTATTCATTAATAATATGATCGGGAAAAACCAGCAAGGGATTCTTTCTTCAGTCCCATTGAGCAATGATACAATTTCAAAAAGAATTGATGAGATGGCAAGTGATATCGAAATTCAACTATGTGATGAACTACAGTCCAACGAATTTTCATTACAATTGGATGAGAGTACTCTGCATAATAATGAATCTCTACTACTTGCTTATGTACGATTTGTGAAGAATGAAAAAATTATTGAAGAAATGTTATTTGCAAAATTACTTACTACTAACTCGACTGGTGCATCAATATTTGAAACCCTTGAAAACTTTTTCGCCGAAAAATGTATTCCCTTCACTAATGTGATTGCTTGTGCTACTGATGGAGCACCAGCGATGGTTGGTCGGCATCGTGGTTTTGTATCAAGATTGAAAAATGTGGCACCAAATGTTCTAACAATTCACTGCATCATTCACCGTCAACATTTAGTCGCAAAACATCTTAGCGGACGTCTTCACAAATCGATGAGTATTGTTATAAAAGTTATCAATAAAATAAAGTTCTCTCCCTTGAATGATAGATTATTCCGTCAACTGTGTAAAGAAAATGATGAAGAATTCGAAAGACTTATCTTACATACAGAAGTAAGATGGCTATCGAAAGGAAATTGTTTAAAAAGATTTTATGCACTGTTTGATACAATTGTGGAGTTTTTGGATGTAAACAATGAAAACATATGCATTGAATTAAAATTACTACGAAATGATGTGGCCTATCTTTCGGATATATTCGAAAAAATGAATGAAAATCTCCTGAAACTTCAAGGAAACAATATCAGCCTTATTAAAGCCAAAGGAGTTGTACTAAGCTTTATCAATAAACTTAAATTATATAAAAATAATCTTAGTCGGCGAGAATTCCATCAGTTTCCTTCTTTACAACAATTAAAAGAAGATATGCTCGAAGATTCTGATTTGGAAACATACTGTTGCCACATTGACGCCCTTATCGAAGATATGATAATACGATTCAAAGACTTGCAGGAACTTGTAATACCAGCTTGGTTAATTAATCCATTTTTATCAGACATAGAAAGTGTCAGTCAAAATTTAAAAGAGCAGTTTATTGAGCTACAAAATGATTGTGAGGCTAAAATAATATTCAATCAATGTGATTATGATGCTTTTTGGGTTCGTTTTCGCCATCAATACCCTCTTCTGTGGAAAGAAGTAAAATTACCCATCATAGCATTTCCTTCGTCGTATTTAGTGGAAAAGGGTTTTAGTGCAGTAATGCATATATTAAAAAAATCACGAAATCGATTACAAATAAGCCAAAGAGGAGATTTGAGATTGTATTTAAGTAAATTTGAACCTAATATTACGAAATTGGCGCAATCACATGAGGCTCAAGGATCTCATTAAATTTATTTTTTATTAAAAATTTCATATTTCGTATTGAATCGTGTACTTTTTTTTATTGAAATAATATTATAATGTTGTGTCTAATGTTAATATGACAAAAAAGTCAATAAACATAATGTTTATAAAAATAATCACGTGTTTTATTTTTATTTCTCCAATTTTTTTATTTATAGTAGGAAATAGATTGCATAAAATACATACGTGGAGAAAAGTGTAAATTTTGAATTTCGCATTTGGGGGGGGGGGGGGGGGGGGGGGGGGGGCGCTGGATAATTTTACCGTGGTAAAGGGGGCGATTCTTTCAACACGGTTAAGAAACACTGATCTAAACTAACAATACGGCACTATCCTCTAGTGATATGAGGGATTTAATTATTTTAAATTAAACGAAAGAATTGCACCCTGGCGAGCACTGTCGTGAGAATACCGCCACTGAAGAACTAGAAATTATTATCAACCACTTTCAAATACTTTCACGTAATTAGTCTTCAAGTACAACGGCATGAATGCGACACTGCTCCGTGCAATGTAGGGGGGCCCGAGGTAGCACTTTTCACAGGAAAAACATAGCTCTGGCAAGCGAAAAACTAGCTAACACATTGACATTAATTAACACAAGCGATTAAACAAACATTTGTGAACATTTTTTCATTCAAAGTGCGCGGAAAGACAACAAGCACCCTACGCACAATTGTTTTGACACAAGTTAATTTTTTTATACAAAAAATATGAAACGTAGCACTTGCCAAACACTACTTTACCGAGATTTCTGTGTTAAAAAGTGAAATATCGTGAATTTACCAGGTCGAAAAATAGAAAGGTACACGCCGCCGAGAGTCGGATTGAACAATAACAGAGGCAGCGCTGGCAGTGAGGAGGGGGGCGGACCGGGGGGGGGGGATATCCCCCTCCCCGTCCGCTCTCCTCCTGCCTCAGCGGACGGGCGGCACCGCCGTGCAATCACCTGTTGCGACTCTGCCATTAGATCCGAGCTATGAATGACGTTTATAAAATATTATAATGATGCTGATACCACGAGAAAACTATTTACAATCGTCATATCGAGAGACGAGGCCGTGGAAATCGCGATAACGTAGACGTAGCTACGTTGCACATACGAGTACGTCTGAAAATTGCGAAAATACATTTTAATTTGGTGATGAATAACATTTCGCTAAAATTCATCACGTTATTTACCTCAAATATGAATGTGAAATACTTAAATAATGTTTTATCGTTTGAAATTGTATTTTATTTTACTATATTAAAATCTGCAAATCAAACCACATGAGACAGCCTAGGACCGTTTGCTATAATCAAATTTATCAATTATAATTTTAAAATAGATAAGATTATTCCGTCATCTTTTTAACGGTTGAAATGTATGAGATAAGTGATAACTAATGGAAAACCGCGTGAATAACATCGTCGAAACAAATTATAAAATTCTTCTAAAATATTTGATAGTGAACTGGAAAAGTTATTGATTCATCAAAAATGCAAAGAAGTCAAGATTTTATAACCTTGCGTCACATCCCACGTGAAGATTATCTTGCTGTGCACGTTGTTTAATTATTTTAGATATATTATATAAAGTTAATGCATTAAAATTGTGGAGGTTTAAAGACATTGTAATTTGTTTTTATCAAACACTGTTTATTCTACTTTTTATAACGGTATAACCCTATCGGTTTCAAGGCTTTCACCTCATCATCAGGGAGCACAAACAAGTCTTGTTTGTGCTCCCCTGACGATGAGGAAAAAGCCTTGAAACCGGTAGGATTATACCGTTATAAAAAGTGGAATAAACAGTGTTTGATAAAAACAAATTACAAATTATTTTAGATAATTAATTTCCTTTAGTCCCTTTCCTGACACAATCAGGAGTCGGGTCAAACCCATTTTTCTTGTGGTTTATAGTAATTAAAATTAAATAATCAAAATCTAAATATTAATGAACAACAGTTTGCTATGAACTGAAGGTAGCAATAATAATTATTTTGCAAAATTTCCCACCATTTGAAAAAAGAAGAATAAATTAATTTGAAACAAGTTGAAAATCGTAAACCTACTGATCCAACGTTTAGATATATTAATTTAATTACAATACAACTAAAATGATGTAACAACTGAGTTAAACATTTTGACAGCTACTATTTAATTGATTTTTTTAGGATAATTTGATGTCGGGATCGACATCGGTTGAAACAAATAAATAATAGTGCACGCTCTTTGAAAATGTATAAATGATTTGGAAATTTACTTCGAATTAAGAATCGTATCAACAGTCTTAATAATTCTAAACAACTTGACCAAAAGATATAATTAACAATCAATTAATCATTAAATAAAAAATACTGAATATTCAAAAGCCTGATTTAAAATATTGAGTTAACCTGAAATTCAACAGCACAGGGAGTATTTTTTTTCATATAAAAAATAAAACCAGATGCCAAAATCCCCGCTGTTCCCCCGCGGTACACCAAATTAAATAACTCACGCTCAAAATACGAGAGTATAAACATTCATGAATTAAAGATATTGCAATGTTAAACGTTTGTCTCTGTAATATTACTTTTGAGGACCTACGTCAAAAATTATAGTCCGACCATAACACTCAATATTCAAAATGACATTTTTTTACATTCGCTCGGGCGCTGCCATAGCCGCAATACGTGATTTGTTTTATCTGTGTAAGTTTATAACTAAATCGCAATTTTTACAAAAAAAAATATGATTTTACACGAACACACATACAATACACTATACCTAAAGCCGAATGTGTTACTATCACATATAGGAAGATTTATAAAGGATTCTTTGTAGCTCGTCTAATCCCTTGGTAAGTTTTCTGCAGTTTTCGTACAAAATATGTTTTTCTGAACATAATATGCAGATGAGGAGAAATATCTAATCTAATAACCGCAGCCACACCTTCCTATCCTTACACTTAACTTATATATATTTAATTTGGAATATTTTTGATCTATCAATAATAGTGAGTTCGAGTCCTGAGTTAGAGCGCCCTTGGGGAGAGTTAGCTCTCAAAACAGCGCTATATAAATTGTCTTATTATTATTAAAATGAAATATCGAACATTAATTTTTCGTAGCTTCCTTAAATAAGGGAGTCAAGTGGTTTAATTATCATCACTTCAAAGTTTGGAACGTACGAAGTTCGACTCTGAATACAAATCACGAACTTTTAAGGCTAGAAATTAATATTTAGGCCGGAATCTGAATTCAGGCCCTAGTTTCAAATGGATCTAATTTTGAGTTTGAATGAACCTTAAAATGTTCTCGTTTCTTCGAGAATTATCTTTTACATAAAGAGATGTCTACATGTCTGCGATTTATTAAATTACATCAGTACTACTTAACATATTCGTATTGAAGATGCGAATATGTTGAAGAGCGTGCCCAGGAACACTGTTTTCGGCTCAATACGTAGCTTTCAGTTCGTCGTCAAACATGCAGGCAATGCTACCGCAGTGGAACGCATGTTACAATAATCTCGTTGACAAACGACACTGTGTCCTTTTTTACCATCAAACATCGAGTCCATAGCTCTCGGGTGGAAACCAAGTGTCTTACCAACTATTCTACGGAGGTTGTATATGTAAGATCAAAACATTGTTGTCGAAGATGACAATATTTGTAAATAATTTTGTAATAGTTTATATTAAACATTTTCTATGATTTTTTTCTTAATTTTTAATTTTCATCGTACATCCGTGTACTATTCATATATAGAAATCGTGTTTTCTATAAAACACTTCATAAAAGCGGTTTATCAAATAATACATGTTTATCTATTGAATGTAAATATTTTACATTTCGATCTGGTGATTCATAAGTATTTTATTATATTTCTCTGTCATGAAGTGTAAATTAAAAACGTAAAAAATTGTATGATATCTTATTAAGTAGGAAGCAAAACGCACATACAAAACTGCTGAAATATGTGAAAATATTTGAATGGACCAATACAAATAAGAAAACGTCATGTCTCATATTCAAAACTACATTTTCAACTGATATTGCAATATTGTATTCAATTACTAAACTTGACAGTTCACTGAAAATATTTCTTTAAACGAAAAATGAATATCAAGACGTCTTCATAATAGCATTTACACAAGTGGTACCATGTTTGAAGTAATATTTTTTGCTATTGAAATGTATAAAGTAAAAATTAACATATTTATCGACATTTTTATCTGACAATCATTTATATTTTACAAATGTTTCCTAAACATCCTTTAGCCTTATCTTGGTGTCACTTTGATCAAATTTTAAATATAATATAATCCTTTTTATACAAATCACAAGAATTGGATGTTATAGAAATTAGAAAATGATTCAATTGATTTAATTTAACATGTTTTAAATACAGCCTTGGAAAAATAACTGTATACAGTTTTCAGTGAATTGTTTGCGTCGAATTTTAATAACACATCAAATGTTAAACAAATATCAACATTCTTGCTAACCAAACAGGAAAACCTGGAAGGCAATATCCTATTGTTTATCGGTTAATCGTTAGTCAATCTCTCTTGAAAAAACTATGTAAGAAAATTGATAAAAACGCATCATTTTTACGGTTTCTTATTGTATTTCTTTAAATTCCGTTATATACTCGTACAGTACAACCTGTAGAGCATATTGTCATACAGCAATTGCTTCCAACTAAGCAGAAAGATGTTAAAAAACCTTGTGTAAAAACCTAACTCCTTTTTCTGGGTTCGATCGGAATTCGAATCCACCGGATTGGAAGGCAAGTGTTCTAACAAATTACAAACGAAAAGCGTGATTCAATCAAACATTTGATTAGTTTACATGCTCGAGATAAACGTCGTTTTTATATTTTAATTCAAAATATAATTAAAAAATTATTAATAATTAGAAGTTGGCCTAAGCGTTCCATAAATAACACAAATATCGTAATGAATTGTCAAATGATTGACAATATAATACTATTTTATAAACATAAAAATAGTCGTTTCACATTTAACCGTGATAATCTATGTTTTTCTAACACAGATTGAATCGCATGTACTCACCGTAACAATGACTGAGGTGAAACACATAATTAAAATTCAAGGCATGCCTGATTATAAAACAAGAGCAAAAAACACAATCACATCTACACCCACCATAACTGTCGCATAAATCTAAATGCGATAGCAAAACCATCAACCATTACTCAATTGTTCTGTTACAGTTGAAAACAATTTGATTTGATTTTCAAAACTTGTCAATTGTGACATGATTAACGAAAAAGAATCCAATGAATTTAAGAAAAATAATTCTCCGAATAGACAATAGAGACAACAGAAACAAAGACTTAGAAGCCTATTGAATATTTTTCTGGGCTAAAAAACATGATTGTTACATATAAAGTAAGATAATACACTTATCTTAAAGAAAATAAATAAGGATTACAAATGTCCATCAAATAAGTTTATAAAAAAATGTAAATATTAGGAAATATAACAACGATGGTCCCTTCCATACCACAGTAAATAATATTTAAAACCAACACGTTAAATATTATAGAGCATAAATTAATAAATATAGGTTTTTGATAGCAACATATTTTTATTTATTTAACATTTTCATTGCAAATACAATCTGGCGTGCTTATTGTCAGGCGGCAATCTCTTCCAACCAACCAGACAAAAGTAAATTAAGCAAGTTACATGGTCGCATAAATCATTCAAATGACTATCCATCCCCTTGAAATCCATAAACACATACGTGAGCATATGCCCACAAACCCCACAAAGACGGGCAATCATCCGAACATTCCTTTTCATATAAAGTGAGATATCACCAATCAAAGGAAAATGAAGGGATGGTGGAGAGGAAAGGAAAAGAAAAAAAGTCAGGAATAAAACACGTTATTTTACTGACTAGAAATGAAGAGTTTTTTCAGTCGCTTCATAAAGCGTGCCAAGAACGGAGCGAGTCTTATATTGGTTTGTAACTGATTCCAGAGTCTCACTGCATGGACAGTGAAGGAGGACGTAAAAAAGAGGAGCGGTGAACTGGAAAGGCCATAGTATGTACATATTTAAATACATTTCGAAATCGCACATATATCTCAAGATAAATAGCAGAAAATATATTTGAGAGAGAAACTATTCAAAGGTCTGGGCTCATCTCATAAGATCCCTCCGGTCGAGATACACACCACCAATATAGGGCGAGCCCGGCCGCGAGGACATCAAATGTTTTTCAGCCCACACTCTTGTACATGTACATGTAGATTAAGAAAAAGATTCCCATCCATTGATTAAAGACTTAATATAAGGGGAGAAAATGGATGCACCACAGTTTTTTTAAGTTCAATCAACTAACATTATCATATATATTAAAGTTCGACGTAAATTTAAAAAAAATATACTAAACGGTGTCGAACGACTTTCGACCATAAAGTTACATTTTTAAATGTGTGAAGTAAATTAAGTAAAACAAACTACGCGTGTTCCCAAATGCACAATAAACGTAGAAATCTAAAACAAACGAATGTACCACATTTGCCGAATTCCCTCAAGAAAGTCCGAATGTTAAGTATCTAACGCCAAGGTCTTTCTGTAGCTTGAAATGTCGGAAGTGGGTTGTGCTGTTAGTAACCTGGCGTATTTTAAGTGCGGGCAATGAAAATAACAAAACATTATAATTATGAAAGTACAAAACGTATTAAATGTAACGGATCAGTTATCATCGTTGAATCAATAAGTAACTGTACGATAGTGCCATTATGTTTGTAAGTACTGACAAAATAATTCTATAATGAGGCATGTTCCATACATCGAGTGGCAAAAATACGTAAGTAGGGATAAATGGAGATGTGTGCTAGATGCAAACTGCGAATATAGTATTTTAACAAGAATAATACTCACGATAAAAGCTATATTTACTGTAAGTGGATATGGCTTAACTTTAAACATTTTATTATTTAAGTACACATGTTAAAAGGGCTACATATCACATATTTAATTAATTTGCTTCCAAAAATGTGTTAATTTTTTATGTATCGCTAAATGATTTAAGATCATTCTCAATAATCGCAACCAACCCATTCATGCTCACTAGCTGGGAACACCAAAATTTAGATGAATATTACCTATACATATGAATTATGGGCCATAAAAAAATTCGTTCCATTTGTAAAAAAATATCGAAGAAGTTGCAACATGGCAATAAACTCTCTAAATTGTAGGTACTGTGTAAAACAAATCTGTTACACTATAAAAAACGTACTATTTTCTTATTCTCAACAAAAAAAATTTTGAAACTTGGTCACTGAAAATTCGTATGACAAAAGAAGAAAATCGTAATTCGTAATTTGAAAACTATGAAAAACTGTCAATTTCCCAAGTTACAACTGTAACTTAGAATAAATTAAAAACAAAATTATAAAACAATACTTAAAAAGTGTAAGGCATTTTCTGGCATTTATTCATATAAAATAAATAAATCACGGTTCTATTTATTCGAACTACTGAAATTGCCTGTCACAAAAATGTTTCAATATCCTAAGTTAAGTGAGCGATACCATTTTGATTCATCAATTTGTAGCTAGTTCTCTCTGCGACTTATTTTATAAATACTATATTAAATAATATAACAATAAATAATTTAATATGAACGCTTTGCTATATTCATTTGAATAATAAATGTACATGTTTTATATTTACTGTTATTTTCCTCTGAAATTTTCAATTTCATTGAGATCCCGTTAACCTTTAATTTACTAGCCAGTATCTCATACAACAAAATTATAACTTACGAAAATTAAAATGAAATCATAGTTTATAAGGAACATCCATTAAAAGGATTTGTATTACCACTTGTTATTGACAGATCTAGTCATAATTAGAGGCATCTCAACGGTTTTATTCGTAATTAAAATATAACTTACTCTGAATATGGTGGATTTTCGTATCTGATAAGGAAGATTTTGAGAATATTGCCAAAACTTACCTGGAAAAGAAAAAAAGACATTAAAATAAATATTACTTATTATCGAACGTACTATACGACTATATTGTATGGTCATACACATGCAAAAAGGATCCAACTGACAAAAAACATTTTTTTTATTTATATAAGATATTTAAAAAATATAGGGTAATTAAAAATGTATGTGAAACAATATTTAACCTTTCCTATGTGTATTTTATGGTCCATACAAAGCGGTGATATATAGGTATTCTCTCGGAATAGGCTCAATGTGGTTTGGGAAAATAATTATTTTCAAACTTCCTTAAAAATTAGTTTTCACCCAATCGAAGCACACAAACATTCGAATAAATTCCAATTCATGTGATTTTTTTGGGATCTAGTTCCATAATTTCAAAATCAATCAAAATAAAATAATTTGTACTACGAAAGATTTAATAAAAGTCGAATAAAACTTGGTAACGGTCCCTGATTCCGGACGAGGTTGAGAAAGTAGCCGTAAACTTAGTGGATAGCACTGCAGTCTTTCAACATAACCATCAATCTTTTTGGTGGAATAATAAGGAATGTAGGTTTTATCTTTTTGTGTCTCGAAGTAAATGTTATTAATACTTCAGCAACGTTCAACAACTATGAAAGAACAAGAAAAACATACAACGCTGAATGAGATTTCGAATGCGTTTTTTTAAATTATAATTAACTAAACTTTGAGAACAATTTTTCATTGAATATTTAATAATAAATTACTTTGTTATCCACTTATTACATCAATCCTCGCGACACGTGTTCGGTGTGATTAGTGGAATAACTAAATAATTTATTATTAAATATTATTACGTGTAGTTCCACAAAGTTAAATCCGAAACCTTTGATAATGTGTTCGTCATGTTCACACACACTAGCGAAATTCTATGAAATTTCGTAAATACATATACATAAATACCATTATGTAAATACTTATTCGGGTAAACAGAAAAGTCAGAACTTCACGATTTCTATCCACGCACACAAACTTGGCCTCTTTCATACCCATACATCGCGTCATACATGCTTTTCTGTTTTTCGTACTTCTTACCTTTTCCCGAGTTAAAATTTCTCCACCCCCTTCCATTATTTTTTCTGATAAATTAATTAAATAGAGCAAACTACACTTGACGATTTTCGTCGTGAAATTTCGAGTATATTCATGATGGTGACAACATTTACTTGAACCAGATTTCGAGTATATTCCTGATGGTGACAACATTTACTTGAACCAGATTTCGAGTATATTCCTGATGGTGACAACATTTACTTGAACCAGATTTCGAGTATATTCCTGATGGTGACAACATTTACTTGAACCAGATTTCGAGTATATTCCTGATGGTGACAACATTTACTTGAACCAGATTTCGAGTATATTCCTGATGGTGACAACATTTACTTGAACCAGATTCATTTATCCAAAATATAAATCAATCCTTCAAGTTTTATGAGAGTTCATTTGGTCGATTGGTTTTTAATTTTGGAATAAACCTAAATATAACGATTGCTTTGGGAAAGGTTTTGAAAACGGCATTAGGTCAAATACTATATCAGGCATATTGTTTTTTTTTAAATAAATACTTTGCATATGTGTACGTATGCTCGTATAATTCCAATGATCAGAAAATATTCCATAAAGTATTAATTTTATTTATGACACTTTTTAAATAAACGATATAGAAAATCAGATGAGAAATTCGTAAGATTTAGGTTGTATAAATGCGGCCACTCGATTGTCGCTGCGAGGGTTCGCAAGTATTAATTACCACAACTGCCGAAGCTTTTAACAAGAACCAATCAGAGCGTGAGGCGGCGCGCAGTGGCGAAAAATGACATTTTATTTTCTCACAGCAATGCTGCATTTTTTATTTCACATTCCACGAGTCAATTTACCGCAAAATTTACCTCCTTTACATGTATCGTGTTATAAGACTCGAAGTAACGAACCGAGGCAATGCTTGTTAGGAGACAGTTATATCGCTACCGCACACAAGGTCATGATATAAAATTATTGTTTATATCTCAATTAACCTGATTTTCCCTTAGTTACTATTCAAGTGCGGTGGCCAAGTTTATACGCGCAAAAATAGGTTAATAAGTTTAATTTAACACTTGATGTAGTAGCTCACATATATAAAATAAATGTTATCAAATAAAGTTTTTCTTCAAATGTATGAGATTAATCATATATTAACAAATAGAACACATTGCCAGATTGTTGATATTATCAATTTCTAATGGTTTTTAAGGTATGTTTCTACTATGAATTGAAAAGAAAGGAGACAAAATTAATAGCTTGACAATTCAATAGCTTGGCGACCGGCAAAGTAGTTATAAAAACCGAAGAAAAGTACGATTGTCAATAGCAAAAGAGATTAAAACTTAATGTGCAATAGAAGTGACACGAAAAATAACACAGAAGAGAGAGAAGTAAATTTAGGCTGTATGAAAATCCATATCCTTAATACTCAAAAGAAAAAGAAAATTTTCTAAGTATAGTCGAAGTAAGCAAAAAGAGTGGCATTCATTTCTAAACAAACAGTACCCAGGAAATTCGATTTCAAATCCTGTAATACGAACGGTAGTCTTGAATGTTGTGCGTGTAGGTGTAGGCATGCGTGTAAACACATGATTATATTCCTAGAGTCAAACGGTTTACCATAAATATTGAAGCTAGAAAGCTTCAGGTTATAAATAGGTCAAACTGGATCACGACATCCGAGTCTCGATGAACCACGCAAATGCAAATTATGTGGAAAATGTATACGTACCCACATATACAAATATATCTATTAAAAAGGTCAAATAAAAATAACCCAATGTATTTTTACAGCGATATCAGAGGTGCTTAGTTGAATGATAAACGCGGTAAAATTTCATATAGAAAATCGCCAATTCGAAACCCAGGCAGAGTTACTTCCCTCAGATACGTCAAGGATAGATAAAACAAATAGGTTTATCTAACTGATTCAGTGGAAAATATACACATACGTCACATGTTTACGCATAAAGGGATTAAAAGATAGCGGAGTTTCTAATAGTTGGAATAGTTTAAATTATAATAATATTATTATTATTAAAAACAAATATTGTGCCATTTTTTGACTTGACTCCTATATACAGGGTGTCCCAAAGGGCAACGTCAAGCCGGTATTGAGGAAGAAGCCAGCTTATGACGGTTCAGAATTTTAAAAAAAATCTTGAAAAAGCCTTATACTTTTCGAGTTATAGGCATTTCTTCGAAAATTGTGAAAGTAGCTACCCTGAGCTGAATGTTTGTATACTGTGACTACAAATTGCTACATTTTATCATTTTAATGGTTGTATCGCAATTCTAGATAGCCCTGCTATTAGTCGGAAACAGATACAAAACAAAAAAAAATCTGCACGTTTGAAAAAAAAATAGTTTTTGTCCGATCATAAAAAATAATATTTTTTATCAGCCAACTTTAACTCATCATACTGTAAAAATAATGTACTACGCTAACCTGGCAAGTTTCATCAAAAGTTGGCCTGTTTAATCAGAATTTCAAAATGGTACAATATATATCTACTACTCCTTTAAAAATAATTTTAAAACATTAATATCTGTAATTATAGATCGAATTAAAAAAAAATGAGCGAGACAAAAGATACTACGCATGAACGAGTTAGAGTAAGACACCATTTTTGACAAGAACTAGATATTATATATCAAAAATGGCGACACTAGCTGTATTTCTCTAACTCGTGCATGCGCAGTATCGTTTGTCTCGCTCATTTTTTTTAATTCGATCTATAATTACAGATATTAATGTTTTAAAATTATTTTTAAAGGAGTAGTAGATATGTATTGTACCATTTTGAAATTCTGATTAAACAGGCCAACTTTTGATGTAACTTGCCAGATTAGCGTAGTACATTATTTTTACAGTATGATGAGTTAAAGTTGGCTGATAAAAAATATTATTTTTTATGATCGGACAAAAACAATTTTTTGTTCAAATGTGCAGATTTTTTTTGTTTTATTATATATCTGACTCCGACTAATAGCAGGGCTATCTAGGATTGCGATACAACCATTAAAATCATAAAATATAGCAATTTGTAGTCACAGTATACAAACATTCAGCTCAGGGTAGTTACTTTCACAATTTTCGAAGAAATGACTATAACTCGAAAAGTATAAGGCTTTTTCAAGATTTTTTTTAAAATTCTGAACCGTCATAAGCTGGCCTCTTCCTCGATACCGGCTTGACGTTGCCCTTTGGGACACCCTGTATAATATTAAGGGTCCACATTTAATATACAGAGAAGTACTCAAAACAAAAAACAATTAATATTAAATCAATACCTGCTTATTATTTGAATTTACCATGGTTAAGTTTTTTTTATTTTTCTTCTATTTTTCGCAACACAAACTTGAAAAAAACTGTAGAAAACTTCAGTTTAATAAATTTCATTAAGTTCTTTTGATTTATTTAACTTACTGTATTTTTTGTTTATAATCTGATGATAACGGAATTCAAACAAAATCGAGAAAAATAGAAAAATTACATAAATAAAGATTTCAGATACTTATTAACCCTCAAATTTAAAATAATTAGTTTAAATTTAATTACAGTTTAAAATTTAGTAAATATAATAATATAAACCACTTATATATATTATGATTGTTTTCCATATTTTTACATGAAATTTAGTGAAATTTGCATTCAAGAATTTTTTACCAAAATAGCCTTTTATCATATGAATAAAAATAGGTTAACACGTTCAGTGCTGAAAATACCTATATGCGTCCAGATAAACTTTTGCTGGGTGCTCAAAATGTATGTTGTCGTTATATTCCCAATTTATTTAAGTGAATTCTAAAACAAGTGAGCCCAGGGTGGCCTTGCGGTACTTATAGGGTTTGTAAGGGTTATGAGTATATGGCAATGAATTATACTCGTTTTTTTTTTTTTTTAATAACACAGTAATAAATTATAAAATAAATATTCAGCGTTTTCACATTCACAAGAAAGTAATATATTAAACCTTCATCATAAAACGCACAAACCAAACAAGATGGTAAGCGGGTCCGGTAGCCAGTTAGATATTAGATAATGATTATGTTAATCGACGCCCCTTGGGAAAGAAGGAGAGCAGCGTGGTGGAAACACAAAGGCCTGTGCGGCGGGCCGGCACGCCGGATGTCCGGCCATCAACCCTTAATTGGGTACACGGGTACGAGTCGAGTGGCAAGTGGTAGCTGTGATTTAAAACGCCTTTTTGTGCGTGGACATGTCCAAGTTTGTTTTTTTTTTGTCCAAAGCCGACCTCGATATCGTGACGGGATTACGATTATCTTCCATTCGTAAGGCTTTCAGCTATGATCCTTCACCAATTGTCCACAGTCATTCAATGCCGACCTCGATATTATGACAGGATTACGATTATCATCCTTTCTTAAGACTTTCAGCTTTGCTCCCTCAAATTTTGTTCATAGTCATTCACTGCTGACATTGATATCATGACAGGATTACGATTATCTTCCATTCGTAAGGCTTTCAGCTATGGCCCCTCACATTTTGAGAATACAAAATATTTAGGTTAGGTATTTTTATATTTTTATGTAAATCATTTTAAATCGTATAATTGAAAATTTGCAGAAAATGTTAAATTTCAAAGAAGAATTGTATACCATATAAAAAAAACTAATCGACATATTTTTTTCAAATAATTTGCTCATTTGATACGAAATAATTCCTTGATATTAACATTATTTTTCTAGTTATTGTTTTTATTTTATAATTAAATGTGATTACTGAATTTACCTGGTTCAACCTAACTGTTCTATTGTAGTATTCACAAAAACGACAAACACTTAATATTTTTTTTAAATCCATTCCATGTTATATAAAAAAAAATATATTTATGATGAAAGTTAGATACTCTTTAATTTAATAGTATCATTACTAGGAAATTTACCATAGTGATACATTTGTTGGTTTCGGTTCTACTTTAGTTTAAGTTTTTTTTCTTAACAGGCAAGAAAGTTTTCAATTAACGAGAACAAATCATTAAATAAGTTGTCATGAATAAACTTTTACGTAAATTTTTCGTCTAAAATTAAGAATGCTTTTCGTAAATTTTAAATATATCATCGACATTTTCAATAAACGAATATAAAAAATATTTTGTTAGTTACGTAATAAAAATACTTATTATGTTGTCTTACACTTTCGTTGAATACAGTAAAATCTAAAAACACCTTAGTACTCGTACCCGAATTCAGTACATGACGGGCTGTTGATCAGGTTGTATAACGCATATTGAAGGAAATCTATCAGTACAACCAGGCGAGTTGATTGCCTTAAGTGAAAACCAGACGAACCCTTATTAAAATAAATTAGGTTTCAACAGGAATCGAACCAGTAATTCCCGGATCGGAAGATAGGCGCCGTACTAAACGGGCCACGCAGGTTGTCGGTTTTATCGAACACTTAAAATATATTTGATAAACAATTTATTGGTTGGTAAAAAAAATATGTCACTTGCCAATAAGACAAGACAACCAGATTGTATGGTGTACAATAACATGTTTAAATAGACAAACCAAAAAAGGATGTAATCGATAGGTATTTTAATCAAGTAACATATTAAATATTAAAAAAGTTGACACATCAAAACAATTTTTTACGGATCAGTGATACATTAATATATACATATACGTATAAATAAGATATGTGTATTATTAATACACAATATTCTTAGATCCGTGTAAGCAGAAACGTAACTACTTCCACGGCTTCCAAAACATCGTACGAACGCCATCTATCGGCATTAATGAAAACGTTTTGATAGAATTTATATGATCAAGTGGAAACGTTTGAATCAAACCAAGAAGTATGATAAAATATTTCCGTTCACTGGTATTGAGTAATCGGTGCAATCGAAATAACAAGCAGTACTTGAAATCAGTAGCGTATTTCAAATTAACTATCCTAATGCAATGTGGCAAAAGGTTAAGATTTAGTAATTTTGCCAGTCGTGGAATGTTCCCACGGCTGAACATCAATACTCTCACGATGATGGCAATGTATGAATTACGATTTCTTAAAAAAATGTTTCAATTGAAAACTTGATATTCTGAAACCAACAGGCGATATAAGGTTAATTGTCATTCTTCTAGCCTGATTTTTTTTAAACTAAGCAAACTACATAAAAAGAAAAAAAATATATAATAAGGTAATGTATGCTGACATGTAGATATTTCAAGATAGCAAATACTTGCGAATGATATATTGCGCGAAAAATAAATATGAAGGAAAATAGATAAATCTATTTGAATATATTACAAAAATGAGGCAAACTTTTCGTTGTAAGCGTGTATATGGGTCATTATCTGGAATCTTGTACATTGGTGTCCCATAGGTTATGACTTGAATCTTACTTCCATTTAAATTTTTTAGAATTATATTAAAAGAAGATTCAAATATTTGTATATTTTCCTTAAAAATAAACATGATTTTGAAAAAATAAGTTAATAATAAACCGCGAAAATTGATACAGTTTGTCGCTGGTTTGTCAAAAACGACCTGTCCTGGTAAGCAAAATCAAAAAGTACCGTTCAACTAAAGTATTTAACATTAAATTTAAAAATAATTTATAATTGCAATTCTCTTAATTCATCTTTTTTTATTGTTAAACTTAAATCATATTACTTAAAAAATGTGTTTTTCAATGATTTTACTGTGAAAGAAGTTGTGTCCCTATTATTTTTCCACTGCGTTACTTCAACTAAGTTACCGGCAAAGTAACGACAAAAACCGTTTGTTTTTCGATGAACGAAGATGAACGTGTTCAGACATGTCGCTTAGTTTTGTTTAGTTCCCCTGAGTCGGTTGAAAAAGTGTCAACGTTCTGCAGTATTCAGTGTGTTGTTACAGCGGAGGTATGTATTTTTATTATTTGTCAACTGTGTTACCAATTTTTTTTTATAATATTTCGCTAAAACTTATAGTTTAGTTAACATAATATATTAATATTGTGTTAATCTTGAATATAATATAGAAAGAATTTTCGAAATAGTGTACATTAATTGTTGGCAGCTCATTTATGCAATAAATGTCAACTGCGTTACCGGTCAGCTACGTTACCGCCACCAAAATTTCATATGGCAGTTACCTGCTCATAAACATAAATAGCGAGAATAAACGAAAAAGGATCAATTTCAGATACGTGGCCATTGCTCAGATAGAAATTGATGATGAAAATGAAATTAAAGTGATCTTTTTAGTATCAGTTAATCCAGAAAAAACCAAATTTAAAATTGATAAGAATGATGTAGTTGATATCCACTCGCATGATATAATAACAACACTTGTTAATCCTGTGATAACTTTAAAAGGAAGTCGAATTTATTACGAGTTTCCAAATTATATTGATGTGCTTGAGGAAGCTTAAAACCATATGCAGGAAAGATTAATTTTCTTGTAGAAAAGGACTTATTTTTGTTATAATTTTTTTTATATTCTTATGTTACTTTTTTTAATGTTTTTTTATATTTTTATGTTTTATAATAACAAATGAACTGATGTTATTTTATTTTTATGTTATATACTTTACTTAAAATTTTCAGATAATGAATGGACTTATGTAACTTTTGATAAATCAATCAATAAATGAACTGTTTTACAAACTTATGTCAATTGCGTTACTTCTTTCTCCACTGCGTTACTTTTTTGTCCCAAGTATTATTTTCAATTATAATTTTTTTTCTAAATAATTGATTTTCTAATTGTGGTTTTAAACGCAATATTCAAAATAGAAACATATCTACTTATGTTTTTCGTTTGAGTCGTTTTTAAAACTTTACATTTCTTTGAATTATTTTAAATAGAAAATTTCAAAAACACAATCTTGGTAACACAGTTGACAAATATTCCAAATTTTATCGATAAATTTTAGTTTATTTTATCTATTAATTGTAATTAAATCTGCAATTAAATCTTTTAAAAGGAAATGTAAGAACAAATAGAATTTTTTTAAATTATACTATAGATATCTAATTTTTTTCTATGGTAACGTAGGTGACATAAATTAGGAGTTTATGCAACAATTTTTTAAATAACTTGCAAGATAATAGCAAATATTCGCTGCTGCTACTGAAATCGTGTCCTTAAAATAATGACAATATTAAATTAAAATCCTGAACGAAATCGGGACACAAAAAAAAAATTTTTTTTTTTTCAAATGTACAAATTTTCAGATAATGACCCATATGTACTATATATGTTGACGATAACCATTCGACGCAACACATCTAAAATTGTATCAAAAATGGACGATAGTTTTATAAAAAAAACGCTGACATTATCACAAAACATGACCACCCCACAAGTGTCTTATTTTTTAAAATATTAATATCCACGTATTAGAAACATCACATTTCCCCCCCCTCATCAAATTCTGTAAAAATCAATTACAAACAAGTTACTCAAATTAAAGAAAAATAAGTTTTATTTTATAACATTGATTTTCAACTCTCGTGTGTAAATTAATCGAATAACGATATAATCGTATTTGTTTAATGCATTCAAAATTAAATTCTACAAAATAAATTCAATACTTGAAAATTTTTAGTACGATACTCTTAGTTTGAATAGCTTATGAATTTTACTTGATAATAAATTGACTTGTATAAAAAACGAGATTATTACATAAGACATTTTTTAGAACATAGAATTATGCAATACATACAAAAACATTGAACATCGCAAGTTTGTAAATTATACAAGTATAATGTTTATGCTCACAGAAAGGAATCTATGAACATAGATATACTCGTATATATCAAAGAAAAAAACAGTTCACAGCAGTCTTTTTTTCTACATGGAATTTTTGAAACGACCACTTGAATGTCTGCTATTTCTTAAGAGTAGAATATACTATGACCTCGGGCTATAAAAACCAGAGATACACATCGGAGTAACAAATCAGGTGGTACTTTATGGATTCTAAATGATCTTCTCGCTACGTTACCTTATATTTCAATCGCGTGATATTCGTAATGAAAAATCTAAACGAATTATCATTAGTCATTTTCTAACATTAAACGATTTTTTATTATTTAGAATGAAATTGCTATAATTAAGTGTGTGTGCATTTTTATTTTAATTACTTTTTGAAATTATTTACAAAATTTAAATAATCGGTGAATTTTCAAAATAACTTTTTCCTATGGACTCCTTAACAAAATTATTCGAAAAGTAAAAAAAAACATAACATTTAAGCGCCGTTTGGCGAACGAAGAAGTGAAGATAAGTCCGAGTATAACCTTTGAGGCCTCTTGAAAGATACTTTGACATAAAAATAAATGGTTTTAAAAATATCAAGTATCAACATTTAACCGCTTTCAATTTTGATGTCTGGAATTTAAACCTTCACTTTCCTGTAAAGAAATATTATTTTGAAAAATAAATAAAACAAAACTCAACATTCCTAGAAAATAGATAAAACGTGTACATCCATTGTAACCCTACACCTGTGAGCTGTTAGGGACAAATGCTTTTATATTCAAACTTTTTTTCATAAAAAAACACTTCATCCCTTTTTTATTGGAATTGTATATTTGAGTATTTTATTGAAAATAGTATCCAGTACGAGTACATAGATTAATACTGTTATATTTTAATGGTTCGTTAAGATAAAACACGGTCTATGTTCAAACACAGATCTTCAATGAAAACACAAGAAAAAAATAACACATGTGATATTAGCGGAAGAATCCACTTTAACACCCTTAGAAATGAACTCGAGATTAGAGTAAAAACACTCCAACTAAATACATTTAAAAAATTGAGATCAGGGATGAATCCCCACAAATGAGAAGTTGTAAACTTAACTAAAAGCAATAAATCCTAGTTAGTGGATTTCTTTTGACAAGGCCTTTCCTCGGAGACGCAATCGCTAAAAAGCTCACTTTTACAGGTTAACAAGATATCGTAACTAATAAACATTAACAAGAACTTATCCGTAACTAAATAAAATAAACCACGGATTGAAGAGTACTTCGTTAGTTCTGATTTATAAATCAAGTATGATACAAGAGGATTCATTTAGAAGGTGCAGGCATCTTCGAAATTTAAGTTAATTATTGTACAATAATCTTGAGTTATTAAATGCGTAATAATTATCACTTGGATATAAAAATGTTAAATTAAAAAGAACATAAAATACAATGGTTAAGATAATAAAAATAAATTTCGTTCCAATGCACAATTCTCGTGACACATCCTGTGAAAAAAAAATTATATTGTCGAAATAAATTTGAGTGGTTTTATTTTGTTTCAAACATTCTCGTGCCGGCATTTTTTGGGCCAAGAGACCCTTAAATTTTTCATTTCCTCTCATCGGTCTATGCATTCATGACTGTACGAGTATAATGGTTTCTAATGAACTCAACACCCACAAAACAACCAGAGGAATTTTAAATGATTTAATGACCTACTCTATTTACTACACCTATACTGATTAGGGATTTTTTAAATGTTTCTGTTGAAAACGTTTCTGTGAAAATTAATAATATTTATATGGTTGAATTTATTTGCTAATATGACATTTATACAATCTAGTGATACGATAAATTTGATGTTTTAGGGTCGATTCCTGAGAAAATGTTGATAAAAGTTCAAAATTATCTACTGAGTGATAATGCATGCCATTTACATACTAGGAAAATTCATATAGCAATAATCTGTAATGCTTACAACCTAAAAATATATGTGATGGATTGATAAACAGTTGAGTCAATCCTTTTTAGAAACTAAAAATGATGCATTGTAGGAATATTCCTTACCAAGCCAAAATGATATCGAACACAAAAATTGGATGGAAACATGTTAGAAAAAGCCACAAATTTATTAAATATCATCCAACGTAAACAAGCAAGAAATAGCTAACACTGGAGGAGTTTTGAGGAAGAACATGGTGGGCACGATCCTTAACATTGAGGGTATGACCCAAATAAATAATTCTACATAAACTCATATAAACTACAAAAGGTGGAAGGAAAAGGATGCAATACAATAGAAAACAAAAACAATTTAATCTTCTCGATAAGACAGAAATGTCTTCATGATGGATGGCCATCGTAGACGAGAACAGATATCGTTATATTGAGAGACATTTTAGTATTTTTCTATCTGGATGTGGAGTGATTAATATACGTAACTAACTCTTCCACGAATTATGCTAGGCCTGACTCCATCGAATTATGCTAGCCTGACTTCATCGAATTATGCTAGCCTGACTTCATCGAATTATGCTAGCCTGACTTCATCGAATTGAAAATATATTAAGATTTTAGAATTATATTTATTTATATTCGCATTTATAATTACATAAGAACTCACCTACATGACTAAAACTTGACCATTTTTACTGTCGTTATTCATGTCCTTCCACCTTAACATGTATACAAATCAATATGTCGACGCTGTTTAAATTAAGTAGGTAATCACTGAATGAAAACAGTCAAAACCGCATCGGTAGTGAGAATAAAAGCAAAATTTATAAAACCACATTAGCTGATTATTATTTCCAAGTTGGTCAACCAAATCTTCAAATAAAATGTTATACAATAAAATACAAAATCTTCGTTTAAAAATGATTTTCAATTACACGCTACTCTTTTCGAAGCACAACAAATTGTACAAATGAATTCAGGTTCTGGATGAGCGTACGCAACAGAAATAATGTGGTCGGACGTTAAGGGTCACAAAAAACAGTCATCGGAATCGGTCGAGCGAGTCAAATTACAAAATACTTCGAGGAAGTCGAAACCGACATGAAAGGGAAAGGGATTTCGAAAACTCGTCAACGTAAAAAAAGTTAAAATAGGTCCAAATCGAAAGGTGCATTGTGGGCAACATAGTCATTTGTTGAACCGAAGAGCATCTACTAACACGGCATGTCTCTGTTGAAACGGAATGAAAGAATCGTTAACTTATCTTCTCTTTTTTAAATAAGATAGTCTTAATTCACAAATATCACGTGTTTCAAGCGAAGCAAGTATGATTATAAATTTCGTGATATCTACTTTATCGATGGGTTCAGGAGAAAGGGTTTTGGTTTTAATATTTACTAATTATAATTTAGACTATAAAATTGAAGCAATTATTTACATCGTTAATCGCTAAATAGACAGGAAAATTGCATCGGTGTTTCTTAACCAACCCCATTGAATTTATCGTCCTGCGTTATGCCGTAATATTTTAGATATCTGGCCAAATATTAAAACAAAGCATTGCCGATGTAATAGTTTAATGAATAAATACACTTGTTAAACATTTTTAGCATTTAGATTTTAAACATATTTTCAGGCATCGTTCCACCTGAATGTATTTAATGGGGCTCATAAGCTGCCTTTTTTATAAATTGAAAAACTAAGCGCTCTTGAGGTGATACTTATGAAACAGCGCTAAGCAACATTTCTGTTAATTGTTATTGTTTGCAGAGAAATATTTTTTAAATGCATTTTGTGCAAAATGCATTCTATATTTGAATGCTGGAATCGATTTCGAAGTAGTAATTTTCATTATTGTTGCGCCATCTAGCGAACAATTAACGAAGCACTTGTACGTGAAGTCTTGCAACAGAAACAACAAACGTAATCGGAAGTCGGTTCCCACACGATAGAGTTGTTAACGTTCCAGTCAGCTATTGCGTCAAAAAAAAAAACAACGATGAGTCTTATTGATCAAACAAATTTCAAATGTCATTTGATCATAAAAATAGTTTTTAATCTATGTTTATGACGTTTGAACCAAATTCTACGCCCATAAAGTATATTTTATCAACATTTCATACTTGAATAAAAAATTAAATGGAAATTTGACGGCCTTCGAAAAGGAGAATCACATAGATGGTACCAGGAGGTACAGAAATTCATTTTATACGTTAAAAAGAAAAACGAAAGAGGAGTAAGTTAACAAAATATAAGACGCAAACATTTTTTTCAACTTATCAAGTTGTTCTAAACTCATGTGCACAAACGTACATACGTGTATATTTAAAATAGGAAATTATCGAAGGAATGCCGATATACTTGAAATACTAATACGCAATATCGACAATCTTTTTTTGCCAACTTATAAAGTTTAAGAAACGATAAAAAGTTGTCACATTTTTTTTTAGAAAAGCGGCAGTTGACGACATAAAAGTTTTTATCGATTTGCCAAAAAAACTCAATCATGTTTAATATTGTGTATATAACAATGTTCAATAATAGATAAGGTAACACGAATATACATCTGGAGTAACAAGATATGTGTGTAATATGAGAGATTGTTTTTGACTGGAGAACTGAAAATAATTCGCCAAACTCCACGATAACACGTCATGTAGCTTGTCATTTTTGAAGCATAAATGAAAAACGAAGCATTTGAAAATTATCGACTAAAAATGCTACTCCACGAAGTAAAGTTTTAATTTACAAAAATATTATTTATCAAACAAAAATATTTTTTATTTAAGCATATAGGTGTACTAACCTTTAAAAGTTTACTCCTATCTTAAAAAAATATGGTGTATTATTTAACGTATTACTGCTCCACCAACGTCATTAAGTGACATTTGTAAAAAAATAACGATATATTTTATACACTGTTTATTAATTACTCACTTCAGTTCATAAATAACAAGTACAACCAAAAAAAGTTCATGAAAATAATAAAACACGTAACGCGTCAGAGGTGTTTTATTTTCACGAAATTGTGTAATAACACCTTACAGTAATTTCTGTTGACTTACTTTTTGAGATAACACAACATGCAGTAAGTAAGAGGACCTTCAATTAACAGAATGTTGGTAAAGCGCTTTAGTGTAGAAAACCCTTGAGAGCCTGATAAGATAAGACATGTGTTAACGGTGGAACAGACATGTTCGTCTACACTAGGGGTCTTAAAACTACGGCCCGCGAGCACCACCAATCCGGCCCGCTACCGCGGGCCGGGTATGCCCTGTATCCGGCCCGTCATAGTTTATTTTGATTACATTGTAAAATTTACAATGTAATTAAATCATACAAAATAGATATCTCACTCGCCGGCTAGTGCCAATACGAAAATTTGCGTGTAATTCAAAACTACAATATGTTGGTACGGTGAGCTAGCTAGGTCTTGGCCCTTGGGACTTAGTGGATGAGTCAGTGTGGCCCTTAGACTAAAAAGTTTGGAGATCCCTGGTCTATACCATAGGTTCCCAAACTTATTTGAACCACTACCCCGTTTTCAACAAAAAAAATTACACAAGGCCCCCCTGGAAATTTACCTTTTTTAAATTAAATAAAACAGAAAAATGTAGTGAACTTTTTTATGTACATATCTATAGTGTTATAAATAAGATACGCTGATACTTAAATTGTTGAAGTATTTATTAAATAATCCCAATGAGAAGGATGAACCTGATGTACTGCCACCAATTTGTTAATGTTTTGCAGTTTGTTATTGGCAACAAAATTTCAGCAAAAAAATTATGGAACTATGAGTATTTTTTTAATTTCAAAAATGTATTTTGTAAATAAAACAATATGGAAAAGAAATAATAAAGGTGTTTATTAAAATAAAAGGTATTTATTAAAATAAAAGGTATTTATTAAAATAATTAAAATAAGTAAGTAGCCCCCCAACTTACCCAGGGCCAGCATCGCCACCTGAGTTCCCTCCAGTACCCCCAGGGGGGCTGATGGTCCCACTTTGGGAACCTATGGTCTACACCATAGTTTCGCAAAGTGTGCGCTACCGCCCCCCTGTGGGTGCTGGAGGGATCTTGGGAGGCATTGATATCCCCACAGGCAGTAGGGGGTCGTTATGTATAGTAGCAGTGGGCAGTAAAAAAACCAAACAAAATTGGTTGCATAATTTTGTTTGGTTCAGGTACATAAATATTTTGTCGACATCCAAAAATTACAGACACAGCTCCACTTACAATTTTATTATTAATTGCGTTAAACTTTTGTCGAGGGGCGCTGAAAAAAATTATCTTTGAAAAGGGGGCGGTGAGGCGAAAAAGTTTGGGAAACTTTGGTCTACACTAAGAAAGAATCTGACAGGTGGATAATTATTTGACGTATTTATGCTAAAAATACCCCACCCACATTTTATATATGTATGTTCTAAGTTAATTAAAGAACATGTTCATCTGATTTCTATGCACATATATGGATTTTTTTACAAACTGAATTTAACCAAGATATACACCGTCTATATTTTGTGTACATACACTATTGAGGAATGCTCAATCGATATTTTAAATAAACCAAAAATATATTATATATTTGTGGGTTAGTAATTTTTGTTTAAATGTGTCTATTGTAGGGAATCAGAACGTGCTGTCGCGTGTAACTGACAAAGGTTTACACATATTAACCCCCACACACACATAATGAATAACGTTTAATAAAAATATAATTAAAACATCTAATCCATAAATCCCGATTGAGGCAGCGTGAATTTCCACTTGATCGAAAATATTTTTTAATAATGCTCTGTTGTATGAATTTATTGAGTAAAATCATGGGAAAAGTGTTATTCATTCACACAGTAAAAATGAGATACCCTATGAATTAAACTTGAAATATAAAAAATATACAATATTTGTATTGTAAACGTATCTCTATTGATAATTCCAGTTAATAAATATACGCCTTTTTTACATGTTTTTTCATTTCTTACCACAAATAAACATTTACAATAAGAAACGTTTAACATAAATATTATATAAAATGGCAATTTTATGAAGATAACGTCATATACACGATTAAATGTAAAACAACCAAATTATTTGCTTCGATTGGTTTGTCCGAATATTTTCATAAAAAATATTCACATACCCGAATCGAATGCGTCAGATTTAACAATGAGGTGTGAAACTGTTGAAATAATGGACTACCCTAAATCAATAGGAGACTCAAGAGAATTATCGGAACTATTCTTACACATCCAATATGATAAAATGTAGGTCAAAGCCATATTGCTGATAATGGGCTAGACTAAATGGGTTAGACAAACTTTTTGAGTGATTTATTCAAACAAACAATACACTCATAACATCACGCATTGTCTCTTTTGGGGTAAACATAGAGGAAGAATCTCAACATGTTTATATCCACATTTACATATTTTGTCTCGTCCCTATACATACATATCTTCACACATACTCTTCTGTTTGTCATACTTCTTACTTTTCCCTCAGTTAAAATTTCTCCAATTAACTCATTCCATTATATCGCCATCTTCGTATTAATTGATTTAAAAAATATATATTTGTTTTGCGAGTATTTCGCAACTAATAATTCCACATACACAATAAAACCCAGAAATTTAAAATAAAACTTCTGTTTTGTTATACACAGCGTTATTTCGTTGCTAATTTGTCTTGAATAAAAACAACGAATATATAGTACAAGTACCGAATGTGTTGTGAAGCGATAAAATCAGTGCGAATTCAATAACTTAAAACGATTCTTAAAAAATAATCTAAAGGTTTCTAAATGTACCATGATAAGTCATTATTAGCAATTTAATCGAGGCGCGAGTATATTTACAGAAGGTATTTACAATAAGTCTCATATGTGACTCACAATAATGAAAGGAATATAAATGGAAATAAAAACAGGATTGGAAACTCCTATAAACATTTACAAAATTCACTTAAAGAAAAATATACCACTCACTCAGAAAGTGACCTTCTTAGTTAGAAATTACATGTACACTATACGAATTAATTCTACCTAAAGGTTACCAATATAACATAGATATCCGCAATAAATTAAACTTATAATCATGATAAAATGAGTTAATACTGTAAATTTATGAAACTATTACTAAGTAATCAACAGCAAAAACACCTTGTCCACATTTTCATAAAGTCGGACAAAGTGTTTCCAAAAGCATAAACACCTTTCAAACCAACTATACTCGTATTTAGCGCATTGTGGGCATAGACGCGCTAATAGCTATTGACACCTTTGAATAATAGAAATGTTATCTTTTTTCAAATGACACTTTAAACGTAACACAATAATAATTACCAAAGGCAAACTCTCCTCCAATGTGGAGATTATTTACCCGACTGTGAAATTCAATAGACACGTTGACAATAGAACAACAATCAATAGAGGCACGAACAGTGTGAAGCCAACGTTGGAAGATGTCATGCAGTAACGACCCATTGTCTGTTTACCTACAAGACCTGACTTTGGCACATAGATTACTTTATAACACATTTACCGTGACACACGACTCAAGGACAGGGCTATTAGCTCATCACCATTACCCTTTTTGTGGTTACCGCGGAAGTCACCACGAAGCAATTTAAATGAGCACTACGTAGTCGACAACCCCTTTTTTATTTTTATGAAAGATAAAATGAAATAGACTAGTTAATATTTAAACTGATATGCGAGTAATGATGCCCAGGACATAACAAAGATAAAATGAAATAGACTAGTTAATATTTAAACTGATATGCGAGTAATGATGCCCAGGACATAACAAAGATAAAATGAAATAGACTAGTTAATATTTAAACTGATATGCGAGTAATGATGCCCAGGACATAACAAAGAAAATTATAGACGGCAAAATTATTACACGCACTTGAATAAAGTAGATTTGGTCAATTTCGTTTTTGGCATCACATATTTAAATTAACCTTACTTTTGTATAAAGAATTTCAATTCAACAAGATACACAAGACATTTTTTTACTATAATATAAACTCATCTGATTATACGCGTCTTTCTTGAATTCGATGTCTGTAAGCATTGTTTCGTAGTTTTATTTAATTTTACAAGAAAATGAAATATTTACCTAGCTTGAAGATTTGAAATTTTAAAAACATTTTTGATTTTCGTTGCATTACATCTAAATTCATTAATTTGATAGTCTTCTCGATATCGGACCGAAAGCTGAAGGTTGATCATTGGATAAACTAAATCGAGCTTTACGAAAGAAATCATTTATTAGAGTATTTGTATAACAATTTCAAAAATAGTTCATTGCTTAAGCGTTATATCATCATAGTATTATAGAATACGACATCAAGAGCAGTTTGTTTTCAAAGTAAATGAAAAAAAAACAATTAAATAGACAAGTGAGCCAAGATGCAGTGTGACCAACACTGAAACTGAGTCAATAATGCATAAGTCTACTATCCACAAAACCAACGACGCCTCCTGAGATGTTTGCGTAGATTTATAAACCCCTGTTATTATGAAGTCTCACTAAAAAAGAATATACAATACCTCCAATGTGGCTGGTATAGAAAAATAACCTAAAAGCCGATTTTAGAAGATATTGCTTCTAGTTTATGAGAATATAACCCATATTTACAACTATACAAGTGTTACAAAGCATTGTTGATGAGAGAAAGGTAATCAATATTGTTTTGACATTGTAGAAAATTATTCAACTTGAATGAGTACACATACTCGTACACTATGTGAACATTTCAATAAAACAGATATGTGAAAAAAAATCGCGAAAAATTCTCAATATTTTCCAGTCATATATAGTTAAAACTAGCGATTCATCCCACGTTTTCTCTTAAGTTACACTCGGCGATGAAATCAAATAATAGTAACAAAAGAAAATGATTCTCTGAATTCTAAAAAAAACTATGCGAACGAAATATTTCCACGCCACCCCAGAACATGAACATGCACGCGATCTAAATTCAATGATTAAACCAAAATAAAATAATAAAGCAATAATTATACGAAAAAATACTGCACGAAGAGGATACACACACATGCTTTATTTCTAACATTTCATTATCTCTTCAACAACTGAAATATTCCAAAAATTATATACGATGTTGCTCTATTTAAAAATACTTTTGTTAATTTATAGATTCTGTTTCTGATTTATAAAATCTTCATTAAGAATGTGTTAATATCCAACATTAGCGTAAAATCAAATTAACTAACTACATAAAAAAAACTGTAAATCAATAAATGATTATATAAATAAAATGCTTGGTATTAACCTATAATGTGACCTTAACGTATAATATAATTGAAAAATAAACGCAATGAAGCATTTGAAATTCAAGTAAAATATAAACCAAAATTTAAAATCAATATAATATGTTATGACTTACAATACCAAGATATCAATAAAAATAATAAATAATTATTAAGACTATAATAAAAATTATTTATCAATGTGAGGTTAATAACAAAAGCTGATTATTAATATCATTTTATTGTTCAGGTGAATAAATGTAAAATTTAACATGTTATGAAAATATACAAAAACTATTTTTACTGACTTTGGGTAAGAGTGAGAGAGAAATATTTACAGGTTGCTGTTTCGACTGCATAAGGGTATTTGTTAAAAATATCTAATTCAGAAAAATACAATACCGCTCACATGTCATGCATGATATAAAATAAATATTACAACTTGTGTGTAATCCTGTAAAACTGAAGAAATCAAGGTCCAGATAAAAGACGTACATCGTGGTTCAAAAACCATTGAGACAGGTTAGATAGAAGTCCGCATGATAACGACAAGCAAGTTACGCCCAGAAGTTAGTAGTTAAGTATGTATTCTTTACATTTTTTTAAAGATTGCGCATTGAACCTAATACGACTAAAACTGACGTAGAAAAAAATATAATTCATAAGAGTTTTCTACGATCTCAGGTAGCGTTTGTCTCCATATAGGAGCCCCGTAACCATGAATCACGTTTAATTGGGTCAACCAGTTAGATATTAAAACGCGTCGCCTTTTACGTAGATATCGTCTCTAAATCCAAACAGCGGAATAAATTAAATTATTCCAATTCGCCCACCGCCTTACACCATGGTCTCAGCTAATAATCAAGGTTTCCTTCGAATGGAGGAATAAGGCGATGTGTATTAATCATAATGCAGTCAATTTACTCCTTTGCACATTACCGCTGACGACATTGGCGGCGAAGATTATTATTATGCAATTTATGTAAAAATAATTAAATAATTTGTTTATCATTACATGTATTTGAATTTTCGGTCAGCAATGAACGCTCATTACAGTGTGTGAATGGTGAGAATTCTTATCGGAGACATCTGACACAGTTTTTGAATAGGTAGAGAAGTTTCACACGGTCCGTAAAAATAAAAACTAATACAGTAAGTTAATGTGTTTACTCCAAGTTACTCAAACCAGAATCAATTGTACTATACTAACCCAATTTATCATATAACCGTATACTGAATGTATGTACGTCAATGTAAAAAAATAATCTCTCGAAACAAAAGGAGCGAATATTAAGAGTGGATTGCGAATAGCAAAATAAATACGTGTACAGAGAATTTGAGAAAGTTGAGCATGTATAAAAACCGGGTGATAAAACAAATCTACAGCACGGACATGAGTGAGAGACAAAAACATGGGGGAATAAGACCGAGGAAAGTATGGCTAGATCAAGTGAATGAAAATTTTAAACTAAGCAAACATTAGGAGAAACCGAGAGTTGTGGATGAAATATATGGATGTATTCTGGCGCTCTTTCCTCTTCGCCTACCCTAGTAATGAAATGGCCCGATGTTTTATATGAAAGTTACGAAATATTATCAATTCTTTGTCATGAAAGATTCAATAAAAGATTTCATTTCAGAAGAAAATCGTTGTGTTAGAAATTGAAACAAATTACTTGATTAAAAATATTTAAAATTTATAAAAAATATTTCTTCAGTTAGGTATAATGCGAGATGCGCATGCGCTATCGTTCTTTTCATATTATGTCTACCATATTGGTAAATAATATACACCTCAAACAAATGAGTCAGTCTCCTGAGTCACACCTCTTGAGTCAAATCTTTGAACTGCAATCCCTAATATATATTTTTTACATATTCTTGACGAGGTGCGAGTTATGGACCTTTTCAAGATGAAACTGAGATGCAAAATACAAATGAATTGAGAGAACGTGTATTAACATATGAAGACATCTTAAATTACTGAAAAACTTAAATCGGTTCAAATTCACGTTTATTTGCCATATTTTTCGGACGATAAGACGTACTCTAAATTTATGAGACAATTTTTAGAAAAGAATATTTTTTAAACCAAAATATTTACAAAACTCCAATTTTTAATTATTATGACCATAACTTGTACCAATAGCATTCAGTGCATCTTCACCCGTCTCGTTACTGTCACTTTTCGTATTATTGTCTGAACTATTGTTATCACTTTCTTCAACAACTTAGTCATCTTCGATACCATCCAACGCGCTACTTTATACCACATTTCTTAAAAGCCTCTATAATTGTATCTCCTTTTACATACAGATTCCTATGGAATTCTCACCCAGGTTTTCACCCGTCTGACACCGCCGATTTATCTGTGGTGTCATTGTCCTTCAGTGGTTCTAAAACAAAGACTCAAAGAATGGAGCCGAAGACAATGTTATCCACCAGCCTCGCTCTTCACTATGTACGCATTACCAATTCGGATATATTGTGTATTACGAGTACTATAGAATAAATTACTGAAAATAATGCAAATAAATAAAAATAAAACCCTACATAATAATATTAATTGGCAAATCAACAAGACAGGCACTTAATTTCCCTTAGATAACGAAATAGACATTGACGAATCATTATCTTAAAATCAAGACTTTCGTGATTTATCTTTACAGATAATAAAAATACAAGTAGATAGTGTATGATATTACAACTGTCATGGAGAATCACTTAAAACGATTATTATTTTGTTATAGCTGTCACAGCATTTTTGTAATAAGGCAATCCAAATTATATAAGGACGATTACTGAAGAAATCTTCACGACATTTGACTTAAACAATTTGAAAACATCAAATCTGGTAATAGGAAGACACATACGAGTATTCTCTGTGATTAGTATCGTATCCTTCAACATATCAGAATTAGTGTACCGGACATCTGAAGAGAGTTCCTGGAAAAAAACATTGTCTTCGACCTCATTATTCGAACTTTCGGGTTAAGAACCACTAGAGAAGACACGGATCTCACGGTTCGTCATGGCACATTATGGCAATATTAGAGCACGTGTAGAAGCAATAACACTCGAACACGTCTAGAGCGCGTATTGTTACCAGATTAATTGTTACCAGACTGAAACTTTTTTCAAATATTTTTTCAGTTATCATCGGGAATCGAACCCGAAAACACCAGGTGGATGTCAAGCGAAGGTCAAGGCCACGGAAGTCACCCCTCTCCTGATATAAACCCAAGACTCGTATTTTATACTATTCTTGGATAAAGTGCGAACTCGAATTCGAGCATAAAAACGACAAAGGAAGAAAATAGTGGAGAAAGTAAGAAACAGTTTTAATTGTATTAAATAAGACATTTTGAAAAAGTCTAGGACACATTATTTGGTCAACATCGGGAATCGAACTCGATACCACCAGGTCGTAAACAAGGGTTCAATTATAAGACCACGGAGGTCATAACATTTCATCCATTTTTCTTATTGACACATAACCTCTAGATTTTGCAAAGCAACTTGCATTTCTGGCTACAAATGAGCCCATGTGTTTTTAATATCCATTTAAATTCTCGATAAATCCAATTCTTCTTGTTCTATAAGTATTCTTCCACTATTGACACATCGAAGTACTTGACCACTATAAAATATGTGTTCCACAGTTACGTAAGTCCACTTGGCTAAATTTGGTAATAATTTGCAATATACATACATATATTTGTATTAAATATACATATTAAAATTATGTTAAACAATTAATTTCTAATTATTGCTATTGTTATTTTGTATCTATATATTGATTTAGGATCAAGTTTTGTAATTTTGTCGATAAATTTAAGATATTGCATTAACTTGTCTCGGTGCAATAGTTTGTATAAAACGCTTGTGTCGTAAATTAAATAAATAAATATTTATTTTAGAATAAACACATCACGTAAGTCATAAAATAAGAAGCGCATTCTTGTGGTTTTAAAAATGATACCGCAAAAATTCAATAAACTTCAGACTCCTTGTAACACATTCAGTTAAATCATTTTAATGGTGCAATGAACAAAAATATTTAGTTCATCCAACTATTGCGTGATATATAATCTTCCAATTATTCAAAAGAAATAAATTTTCGATACGCACATGCAATAAATATTACCATACACGATTCAATTAAGCGTCAATATATGAGGTGTGCCGTTGAGATAATGTGCATTCATTCTAAAATATCTCGGAATTCATACATCTTTATATGTATTGTATTACACATTTGTTGTATATAATAAACCTGGCGGGTTTATTCCCATGCGGCAATCTCTTCCAGTCGACCTAAAATATGTTATAGAGCTCTAAGTGAAAACCAGAAAGGAATATTTTTTTTAATCTGGGATCCTGCGGGATTTGAGCCCGCAACCTTTAGGTTAGGAGACAGGCGTCTTACCAACTAGGTCACGGAGGTCTTCAATAAATAAATCAGCCGAAGTGGGCTGATATTACGTGTGAGCAGTGGTCACATACATACGAGTATATGTAGAAGAGAAGTGGCTCTATTATTGTATCGTATTACACTTTCGTTTTAAATAGATAACCTGGCGGGCTTATTGGCATGTAACGATCTCTTCCAACCAACTACAAAGATGTTAAAGAGGTCTCAAGTAAAAAAAGATCATTTTTTAAATAAATTAGGTACAAGCGGAAATCGAAACCGCAACTCCCGGTGGAAAACAAGCATCTTATCACCTAGGTAACGGAGACGTCGGAATTTAATCGATCTTAAAAATTTCCCTTAAATTTTTTTCTTCGTGAGTTTACATTTAGCTAAATAATGTATCAACAAATTCCCAAGCCTAAAGGAAAATATGAAATTAAAAACCATGCTAAAGTTCTACCCATTTTTTCAAAGAATTGTTATTCTCAAAATTTGAACGAAAACCCATTTCAAGGAAATTTAATTTCAATTTAAAAAAAACATAAATTCTACAAAACAAACTAAAACTGTATGACTTGCACGTGTCACTGAATTTAGCTTAAGTTTAATTATATAATAGTTTAGTAAATAAATTCAAATTATTTCAAATGAAAATAGGTTGAAAGGGTCTCTGCTCCCAAAAAAAAAACGATATTCTCATTGATGCCAATGTTGAAATTACGAACTGTCCACAAAACGACAAAACATTTTATACAAAAACATTAACCTTACTGTGTCGTCATATCGATTTGAAGCGCGAAAAATGTCCGTCAAGTTGATTACAATGATCAATAGTTTTGTTAGGAGGATTAAACGCAACCAATCTATGAACTCTGTGGCATGTTATATGGATAAGATATATATGACATTTATCAGGCTCCTCGACTTTTATGACAATGCGGACACACACGGGTCCTTAAAAGTGCATGTACCAAGTGGCTTTTGAAATTGGTCGGTAAAGGAAATCGAAAATTTAGGAGGCCGAATCTTGTTATGCGCCATTGAAGCAGAATTGAAAATATATTGTAATCATACTGCATGTAATATACGAGATATTAATAGATGTGTAATGTAATTAATATATGGTAAGTACACATAATTCCATTTCAGATTCCAATTATAAAATTATCCATTTTTCAATGAAATAATTTCTTCCTAACTTAGAGCTTGTGAACTGTACAAATATTCCTGTCATTTTGAATAAAGGACAACGATTGCAAATCCGAAAAGACGAATTAATAAAAGGAAATTTCTACAGGTGGAGTAATATTCCACAGCCGACTTCCGGTCGGTCGAAATAGGAGTTTAATTAATAATACATTGTAAGAGGGCAATAAAGAGGAAAAATAGTTATTTGAAAACACTCCAAAAAAGTTTGAAATTTGGTCGTACCATCAGAACCTAAGATTGATCTATGACTTGTGAAAAGTGCAGTAGTTAATACATATTACCTAGAATAAACGCCGAATGGATCCACAATCTTTCTTAATCGCGATGAATGTCGAACATCAGATAATATTCTTCTTAAGAACAATACATTTCCTGTTAAATGCCATTTCAGTTGTATAAAGGAGAGTTAATTTTATTTTACATTTGATACCGGTTTAACCTAATTCATCAAATAACACAGTTTAGTAAGAGTGAACAAAAATTATGTCAATTTTATTCACCTTTACGCCGTCGTCGGGATATTTAAGATACGCGAAAACTTGAATGCCATAGTAAATTATAAAATAAACATACTCGTACAGGGTGGGCATTCCTTAACATAAAAAAACAATGAACACATAACCACAAGGTTTAAAAAGCGTTCATTATGTTATTTAATATCGATTTCATAATTTTAACTTTTTCAGTTTTAAATAAATTATTTTTGAATGACTACGCCTTTGATGTCTATCAAAATAGTTTAATATTTTCAGCTTTATTTTTAATCAATTTTAAATTTAAGGTGTATTCCTCCACCTCTCAATAATTTAAGCGGAAAATTGTAAGATTTCATATTAATTTTCAAAAAACAATCTGTATAAAATGGGCTGAAAATACGACCGGTACAAGTGAACCGAACGATGTTTTCAGAAGAAACATTTAAAAAATATAAACGAAATTTAACCTTCCCAATTCCTGAACTGGAAAAAGTTAAAATATTTTTTTGACATTACTTGCAACAGTTAACATAGTTGCACTTTCAACTCCTAATATATATTTACATTCAAACTTCCATTCACAATTAGTTGAGAATACAATATCAAATCCTTTTCGACGGACTCTAATTTGTATTGTATAATGTACAATATTCAATCGATTTTTTAACGAAAAACGTAAACCTCAAAAAGAAAACTGTGTTCAAGAAAATTAAAGCGCTGTTTTCTGACTGTATTTTTAAGCAATGGAACGTAAGCAACTAAAACTCTTATAATATTCTAGAATTAAGTTAATTATGAAATGATTTATATGTATCGCATATTTAGTTGATTGTTAATATTTATTTATATAGAATACTTCTTCCAAATTTATATTTTTTTACTAAGAAATAAATGTTATACCTGTTAGCACAGTCTTGTAAAAGTTAAAAAAAGGTTGTGGGTTGCATGTTTTTTACATACCCGTACCATACGTCCATATTATATAAATGCTTTTTTTTAATCAAAAGAATATATACCTGCTACCGAGTGAGATCGCTTAGTGCCGAATTGAAAAAAAGAAGATTATGACATGACCCTTTAAGAAGCTCGTAATTCCAGTAGCAAGAACACAATACAACACAACTAACATATATGTACAGTAACATGGCAAAAAAATCCTTCAAGTGACTTTTTCGAATTCTTACAATAAAAAGTTCACAGGAAGCCGTATTTGATAGACTCATAGAAATATAGGGAATGAAAAAGTACAATGGAAGTATGATAAAAATTATATGTCAACTAATTGATGTTATAGTGTATTTCGAAGTATTATACCGTCCGATGATTTTTTAAATTATATTAAATAAATCGACTAATAAACAATATTTTAAGAATTAAAACCAAGTGTTTGTTTGAAAATATATGTAAAAAAGACCCAATCCACATTTTACCTGTCCAAGCATAATTGGAGAAACATCACACCGCTTTGCATGGACATGGAAGGAACAATATATTTCAAGACGGGATTTAACCATGAAATACGAGCTGGATTGATATTTTTGGACAAATAAGTTACGCTTTTTCCACGTGTCATTAACTTAAAAAAATGGGATTTGTGGGTTGGGTAATTTTTACAAATATACGTCCATTGATAAAAAAAATATTGAACATTACGAAACATATCTACCACGAAAAAAACGGCAATTATACTAGTCGTTTTCGTTACTTATTATTTTAGATGCCGCACAACAATAATTATAGTTTCGGAAATGAAATATTTGCCATCTTTGCAACCTAATAACTCACCAAGGTTTATGTAGAGATTTTTTCTTACGAGAAATATCACACGAACGCCTTCGGAGAGTGACACTTCTTTTCATCGCGGTGTATATTGGTTGATCGTATCAAATTTAAAGTGTTATTAGGTAGAATCATTTGATGTTCATTACTTACATTTTGAGGAAAATAGCACTTGGAACTTTTTAAATCCAACACTGCGATATGATTGCAGATAATTAATCAAAATTGGAGATCTCGATATTTCGATGAGTATATGTGAAACGGAAATGCCTAGACGGCCCGAGGGAGCGGAGTGGGAGGAAGAATTGAGGAGCGAGAAGGTCGTGTCAGCCGACCTTTTGAGGTCTCTCCCAGAGCAGGTAAGGTTAGGAACCGGAGCGACAATTACCCAAAGCGACGCATGTCACGCACAAGGAATGCGACAATCAAATTACGCAGGAGTGGATCTCGAGGGGCAGTGGCGTTCCCAAGATTTAAAGATCAATGCAACCCCAAAGAAAGATATTTATTGTTTATGTATTATATTTATCAAGATAAATATTATTTGGACATTTTTTCGGTTTATTTTTTGTTTTATAAAACGATGAGATGTTCCCACGATTATCACAGAACAGGTAAAGTGTAGGATGGGTACTTTTGAAAAAAAAAAATGCAACTGAAGTCATAAGCGTAAGTAATGCGCGGAACACAGTAAAATATCGTATTTTTAAATAAATATTACTTTGCCAATGCTTTGATATCGACAAGAAGTTATTTTTATGCATAACATTATACAAATTAAAGAACATGTAAAGAGTGATAAATTAATAGAAGGTTATGCATAGCAAGAACTAAAAAAGTTGAGGAAGCAAGTGTGTTTTGATAAAATAGTTTGAAAATCGGTTCTCTCCGCTTACCTCACGAAAGACAGAAAACAGCATTATGACACTTTTTTAAAAAGGAAAGTTAAAAACAAACAATATTTTGGATTTAAAAAAACAACAAGCAAACAACAGCTTAAAATACCGTGACGCCTCTCAATTAACATATATAAAAAAGACATTTTCAAGGTGTTACTTGCAACTCAGCTGAAAAACGATTGCGTCCATTTAATGTGATACCATTTTATTTTACTCGTATTTTTAGAAGTATTTTAACAGATCCAGTAATGGAGAAAACAATGAAAAGTCCCACCACTGGCAGGGGGTGGCAGCGAGGAGAGGAGGTGGAATCTCCCGCCGGGTAATTTATCCACCGGACCCGCTCCGGCGGAGGCAAGGAGATTAAGACCGAATTCTAGAGCGGCGTCCAGCCGGCCTCAGCCTCAATCTCGGCCTCGGGGTACATTGTTACGTGGCAATCACGGAACGTGCATTATGGAATTCGTTCCAAATTATCTCCGGGGACGAGATACCAGCGGACGCTATATAAAACTTACCTGACACATATTTCCTCCTACATCTGATGATGTTGAATACTTGGCACAATCAGACTAATACTGCACCGTCAATTTGTTTTTCATTCACTGTTCATTTAAATGCATTTCTCAACTATAACTTTTATGTTTAAAATCGTTGCTATTCAAACAAGGATGAAATGCAATAAATTGTTATTGCTTGTCATGCAATCATAATTGTAATATGCAAAAAATAATTTAATACTTACGTGCATTAATTACATTCAATCCTCTATGAATTTTCTGAGCTAAAATACGCATTCCATTAATAAGTTAGTCAGCATTCATTCTGACTTTAGATCTCCAGATCCTAGAATCTGGGGCATGAAACTTACAAGATCGTATTAAGATATCCAACAATCGTATTTTCAGAAGTAGATCAACACAAGACTTATCAACACCTGGACAGCGATTAATTATTTGCTATCAATTTTTAACTGAATAAAGAAAAATCATTATTAAGAAATAACGATTTCGTCATAAATAACAAACTAAATAATTACTTATGAAATTGATCAATAACTAGTAATATTAATTTGAAGCTTTTATTATATTACATATTAAATAAAATCATCAGTGTATGTCACTAAAGTGTCTGTCACGTTAAAAAAATACGGAATTATACGTGTATAATATTTACATTGCAAAAACTGCGTCACCTGTGCGTATAAAATAGCTATACTCGTATGTTCCGAGAGTTTCATTTCATGTGTTATCTTATCAATTCAGAGTTTAGTTTATTAGTTTCGCCAGAAATAGTAAACTAAAATATCTAAAATAAATAGACGAGAACCATTAAATAATATAGTCTTCAAGATATAAATTCTCAACTGAACAAATACCTCAAATGATTTATATTTTATAGCATTTATGGTTATCATCTCATTATTCGTTTTTCAGCATTTTACTTCGCTGTTTCTGGTTAGTATAAACGAATTTTCTTAAAAATACTAGTATATACAAAATTTAACACAAACTTCTGTAATCTATGCCAAACTAGCCTGAATATGTAATATTTTTTTTATAAATTATTAGTTAAGAAAATACACACAGTATTATTTCAATAGATTGAAGGAGAAAACATTATTATTATTATTATCCTAAGCTCGACAGCCCTGGGTGGGCCTTGGCTGAATCCAGGAGCTTCCTCCATTCTTGTCTGTTTGATGCCCTTATTCTCCAATTTCTCACTGGCAACACCGATGCATCCGTGTTGACACTGTCCATCCATCGCATTTTGGGCCTTCCTGGTCTTCTACGTCCCTGTGTTACTGAGAGCGTGAGGCGTTTTGTAGGGTTGTCGTCGTCCATTCTGATTATGTGACCAGCCCATCTCAAGCGCCCTACTCTGACGGATCTGATCACATCGGGCTCTTTATAGATATCATATAGCTCTCGGTTATATCGACGACGCCAACCATTGTGGTCTCTCACTGGGCCGTATATTGTCCTAAGAACCCTTCTTTCAAATGCTGCGATGGACCCTTCAGTGTGTTTTGTCATCACCCAGGTTTCAGAGGCATATGTGAGGACTGGTTTGATCAGGGTCTTGTACAATAGTGTTTTTGTGGTTCTTCGCAGTAATTTGGATCTTAACTGTTTTTGGAGAGCGTAGTAACATCGGTTTGCTGCCATTATCCTTCTGTCAATTTCTTCTCGGGTGTTATTATCACTGGTAACTGTTGAGCCTAAGTATGTAAATGAATTAACTATTTCAAAGTTGTAATTTGCAGCTGAGAAAACCTGGAGAAAACATTAGTTATTTAATACAATGCTTTATGAAAGCCTCTATATGTTTAATAAAAAAAACTATCACAGGTTAAAATGAAAAGAACTAAATATTTTCTGAAATTATAATTTCGTTTTTTAGCTTACAAAACCAATATTTGTAAGTGTAAAGTAAAACTATCTGAAGCATATGAAACATATTTTATATGTACACATAAATTATTTTTTACTATGTGTATTGGGGGTAAGAAATACATTTTTTTAAACATCAATTTAAAAAAATACGTATTAATATATTATATTATTATATTACTTTATTCGTATACAATACAACTTGACAGGTTTGTTGCCATGTGACAATGTCTTCCAGCCAACCAGAAAGGCATTAAACGAGTCTTAACTGAAAGCCAGATAGAAAACCTTTTTTAAAAAAATTGGGTAACAACGGGAACTCGAGATCCCCGGGTTTGAAGACGGGTGTCTGTCTTATCAATTATGCCGTGATCGTCATAATACAAAACGATAGCACGAATAGATACACAGCTCCAAGAATATCTGAATAGAACATTATGTAATAGGTCAGTGAAAACGGCAATTGATTGCAAATATCTTATTTATTCTTTGGATCGTTCTATACATGTAAAATTTTAAACCAAATGGCTTCATAAAATATAAGTGATGCAAGTGTAACGTAAAGTATTTAATGTTCGATAGGAAAGAAAAAAATAATTAACTCTCTAGCAAGGAGTTAATTCAACGACACCGAATACACTAAAATATTTTTTTGATTAGTAGGTGTAATTTAGATACATGTGTGAGCGACAACTGGTGAGATTTGAGAGCGGCAACAGTATTCAAGAGCAAAGCATCAATAAGCAAGAAGGAAAGAATGTTTCCCTCCCTCGAATTGCGGCCGAGCGCCGGCTGCCGGCTGCCGGCTAGCTGGATGGGTGGATAGCGGAAAGTGGTTAGAAGCTAGTGGCTAGGTACCCGGTACCGGCACTACACAATGTCATAATGACGATTATTACGACCTACCTACATCTACCTTCTTGCGGCTTACCAATGGGGTGACCTGCTTTTATATATTATACATTCATAAATAAACTAACATTTTAAATATTACACTCATTAATTTCGTCTTAAGATAAACTCATTCTACGCATTTTTTGTCGTTGCATTCACACTCGAAATAAATTAGGTAATTTCTATATATATTTCGGTGTATATTGACAATAAGATGCCTTGTTTTTTTAACTCTTCGAACACCACCAAGACTGATCTTCCATGTTACACCCGTTAATATTGGACGGGTTGAAGCGTTTCCTCAAAATAAATTTTCAAAACAGAAAAGGCTGGATGGTCACCCGAGTCCGAAGCCCAAGTTGTAGCGCGTAGGTAAGCCCGGCACGATGAATAACTCGGGGACGGCATTCCAATCCCCTGAGCCTAGACATGCCTCCGGAGCAGTAGCTCTCAAACTTACTTAACACGGAAAGCTGTAAAAAATCGTCAATATTTAACTCACTTTTCTGTATATTCTCATCGAGTGAAATGGTTTTAAATTATACCATTTTGCAAATATATCAAGTAGTGCATTATTGTATAATATAATAATTAAATAACATTACACAAATCGACTAAAGACTCAGTTGAAAACTTGACAAAATGATATTTTTTGAATAAAATATGTACACGTAATGAAAATTTTCAATCAGAAACACCGATTATTATTTAGCATGAAATATTATCATTAGTCTGATCGCTTTAAATGAAAGAAAGCTCTCACAAATTATAAGCATACGAAAACAACAAACCTCTGTAGCCTAATGGTAGAACACTTGTCTTCCACTTGTGAGCCATGAGTTCATCTCCTGATGGTGACTAAACTTCCAAGTGTTCCTTTTTCTCATTTAGGTTTTGAAACATATTTCAGGTTGGTTCGAAGACATTAAAAATGGGCAGTTTCAAATTTAAATACAAAAGACGATTTACTCGTAGCAGAATACAATAAAAGGTTGATTAAACATTTTCAGAGTATGAAATAAATCGCATTCGTTAATTCATTATTTAAAAGTATTCGTATTTAAACGCATGTATAACGAATGCAATAAAAATAATTTACTAATTAATTCTCAAAAATAATGAACACTCACAGCACATAATTTTTTTAAATTTTCAATATTGCCTAGTAATTACAAAAGATGAAATGTGGTGTTTGCGACAAAGGCTTGAGGATTCTTTGAAATACCAGGCGAACAAATACTTACATTGGTGAAGGAACTCCAAATAAAAGACAGATTCTTGAATATTTGCTTGAAGCGTATTTTACTGTTCTTTGGCCATGTGCCTTGGAAAGGGAGAGATCAGCATCACGCTCAGTCGATCAAATTAAGACTGCAGCGAGACATTTACTGGTACAAGCACTTCGCTCAGCCTATTCTACGGCAACTGGAGAAACATCGTTAACAGAATTGAAGCAGTTCATGGAAAAGGCGATCTTCATTGTTGAGACAATGACTTGGCAGAATAAGAAATAAAATTTCTTATAAGCAGTTGAATAATTAATTGTCTTTGTAGTTAATACCAATTTGTAATTTGTTCTTGATTTAATAATAAAATAAATGGTTCTCCATATTTTTATACAAGTTTTCCAATTAAATGCAAGTAAAAAGGGGTGCTTATTTAATAAATGTTTCAAAATTTCTTACAGCGACAAACTTGGAGAACAACTGTCTCAAAGCCTAGGTCGGTGCATACCTAATCAAACCGAACCGTAGTCATAAAGTCAAAAGGTCAAACTAGAATATATGAAGGCCGTACTCAAATCAATAAAGCACAACAGACGTTTTTCCTCAACGCCTCAACTAAGAGTTCTCGAGATAAATTAATGCCCGCAAACAGAACAAAAAAGGTTTCGTCAGTGACGAAATTTCAAACAAACAAGGAAATCGAGAATATGGCATGGAAAATATTTCTCAGAAATTTGCGTGTACTTCGGTGTGGAGAGACTTTCGAAAATTGCTTGCCCCACAAAATTTTATGGTCATCGGCGCATTTTGTTTCCTGGAAACGTTCATATTTGCCTCACATCTCAGAGACCAAGGTCAGAAGTCATCGACAATTTATTGCGTTTTTAATAAGAGTTGGTTGTAAAAAAATATGGCATGTTTTTTTCAAAATAATAACCATAAATTAGCAATTGACTGAACCGATCCAAATATATCCATAGGTTCTAAAGATTTAAAATGAACTCTGAATTAAAAATAATCAGAAATAAAGGGAAAACGAAAAAGATTGACATAACCATATAAACCGAGTTTTGACATCCAATTTTCACAAAATAATCGACTACGATTAAAAAATACTATAATTTTACTGTAATGGTCAACATTTTCAATGAGTTATATTCGGGTCAGTTTCTAAGGTTGGTCTCAGATGTTTTTTCGGTACATTATTATTTTATTTATTTGTTTACTTTATATACAATATTTAAATCAAATAAAACTTTTTGTACAATGAAAACATTCAGAATGCTACAGATTAACAATAATTTAATTAAAATATTATAGAATATATATTTGATGGCACTAAGGCTTAACCGTATGGCGTAGATCAAATCGATACCATTTGTGATATGCCCTGTAATCTCAAATTGATATTTTATAAATTGACCGATTGGCTGATTACGACGAAAATATTGACGGATCTAAAACTTGATATGGAACAAGTCAGTTAATTGATGTTTTCTCAAAATTTAGTTTCTTTCATACGGATAAGTTTTATTTACCAAAAGAAAAAATAACCATCACTTATCACAAATTAATGTAATCTCTAAAAGTATTGTTATAACAAACCAAGAAGCTTATATCTTGCTACGATACCTTCCATAAATTACTAATCTTGCAAAAAATTACAGGCGTGATGATACGTAAAACGGTTTCAGTAACTAATCTTATGTGCCAAATTCCCGTGGGCAAATTTTTAATAATTTTAACGAGAAAATAATAAGAGAAATGTGCTTTATAACAAAAAAATATGTACCAACTCTGTTTTATACGACTTAAGTTAAGATTCTGCTATCGCTTATACTCCCAGTTGTTTCTAAAATATGTGGCCAAAATTATTGGTGGCCTCGGTTGATCGGGTTGATTCTTTTAGGCAAGACCAGCCTTGTGCCCTCGACACCAGAAAATTAGAAGATGGCCTTTGTGTAAAAAGCAGACTGATCACCCTTTTTAGGGTACCATGTGGAATCGAATCTAAAACAGCCGTATGGAAGACAAGCGTTCTGCCAACTAGGACACGGAGTTGCAGTTAAATTATGAATAAACTATGGATAAGCACCCTTGAGGAGTGTCTGATATCTAAACGACGTTAAATAAATTTCTTTTTATTATTATTTATTCTACAAACAAAACTTCAAAATCAATTCAAAATCAGGAGGTGCATGGCCGCGCGGTAACGCACTGGACTTCGTCGGTTCGAACCCCGCGCTGTGCTACTCCCCTCGAACGACACAGGCACTTTTTCGCCCAGTGTTTGTGGGTGTAAGGATATCTATGACTTCGGTCATATCTATTCTTTAAAAAAAATTCAGTATATTACTGATATATTGGACGCATAACGAAGCGATTTGGCACGACTTATAGAAACAATGTTCTAAAATATATTATTATTAAGAAAGTATTATCCTTTCCAAAATGTATATTAATAAAAACAATTAAAATTTTAGCATGTTTAGAGTACCATGTGTATGGTATCATGCTGCGTTCAAGGATTGTGTAGTATCCTCTGGTATTCATACATGTCGAATGCATCAAGCTTATTCAACAGAGTGCTGGTAAGTCTTCTGGTCGCTGCGTCGTACAAAAGGATAGGAAATATGAACACACTCCTCATTTTGTATTTCGAGTTTTGGTTGAATCTCTGAAGTTACTTGAAAAAAAAGGCAAATATTAGTTAATCAATATTAAAATCAGTTTACGATTATAGCATATGTTCTTTTAATCCTAGATAAACGTTAAACTTAGAAAATATAAAAAAATATTAAATCACAATTATGTACTCGTACATTTCCGTATAAAAAATAGGTCAAAAAAGAATCATCACGCGACTAGACGGCCAGTTTCTGATATGGTAATCGGGCAGTCGCGTGCAGTATTTCGCTAAGCCACTGTTGATCGATTCGCTTTAAAAGTGATAAAAAAATTAAAATGTCAAAGAACTCTCTGTAACAGCATACACAAAAATCTTTTAACTTTTATTAAGTCAATAAAGGATATGTTGATTTCATTAATTATCTAAAAAAATAACAAAGCACATACATTAAAAAAAATATATATTTATATATTAACTTCTGATGACTGCAGCCTTTACAAAAATAAAAAAAATATTGCAAATATTATTAAAAAAACTAAATTCTAATGAAAACAGCAATCCAACAAACATCAAAACACAAAAAAAATTACGTATACTCAATTAGAAAAAAAGGCAAAAGTACATAAAAAGAAAAAATATAATTGCGCTTTTAAATTTGAAACTGCTAGAAATTCATCATATAGGGCATATTTTAAATTTTCGGTTTAAATTAATTGTTTGTTTTATTCTACTTCTGATACAAACAGCGAAATATAAATATTCCCCACGACACTAAACCCTTATGACAGGTATTTTTTTAATATTATATATAGCCATTACTTTTAAAAAGTTTTTCACGTTATGCCATTCCATGTGCTATCAAACAACATAACATCAGTTGTACTTACCTCCGTGTGTAACAATAGGTGTTGGCATAGTTATGGTTTAATAGTTATTTTTTCAAATATTATTTGACAACTAACACTTCTTGACTTGATAATAAGATATTAGGTCCTTACATATGAAATTGGCGTTTTGCCGTACTGGCAACTTTGATCTCAAATATCTTCTCTTTGGTTAGGAATTCCAAATTAAAATTTATACAGCTATTTACTCAAGTATTTGTGTTTCGAAAATTATAATTCATTTGTTTTTTCCTCAATTGTTTTTTTTCTTTGCGTCACTCAGTTTACAAAATGGAAAACTTGAAATATCGCGTTATTTACGAGTACGAGTTCCACCGTGGCACCAGTGCTGCAGAAACGGCTCGAAGGATTAATGATGTGTATGGCGACGGTGCCGCAAAAGAAAACACAGTGCGTTTTTGGTTCCAACGTTTTCGTTCTGGAAATTTAGACCTGCAGAAAAAGCCCCGTGGACGGCCGGAGACCAAAGTTGATAATGAAGAATTGAAGGCTATTGTGGAAGCGGATCCATTGCAAACCACGTCCGAGTTAGCTGCAGGCTGCGGTATTAGTGATAAAACTGTTTTAATCCACTTGAAGCAAATTGGGAAGGTGAAAAAGCTTGAAAGGTGGGTACCTCACGAATTGAGTGAAGCAAATCAACAAACGCGCGTTGACTGCTGCGTTGCATTACTCAACAGGCACAATAATGAAGGGATTTTGAATCGAATCATTACCTGTGATGAAAAGTGGATCCTGTATGATAATCGGAAGCGCTCATCGCAATGGCTGAACCCTGCCGAACCAGCCAAACCATGCCCCAAGCGAAAATTGACTCCAAAAAAGTTACTTGTGAGCGTTTGGTGGACTAGTGCTGGTGTCGTTCACTACAGCTTTCTTAAATCTGGCCAGACGATTACGGCAGATGTCTATTGTCAGCAACTGCAAACCATGATGGAAAAGCTAGCTGCTAAACAACCGAGGCTGGTTAATCGCTCTAGGCCACTGCTGCTTCATGATAACGCTAGACCACACACTGCACAACAGACGGCTACCAAATTAGAAGAGCTTCAATTGGAATGTCTAAGACATCCACCGTACTCTCCGGACCTTGCCCCAACAGATTACTATTTTTTTCGAAATTTGGATAACTTCTTGCAAGGGAAAAAATTCAACTCCGATGGGGCAGTCCAAACCGACTTCAAAGATTTTATTGATTCCCGTCCGAATGGTTTTTTTAGTAAAGGGATCGATGAACTACCTATGAGATGGCAAAAGTGCATAGATAGCAATGGTACATACTTTGATTAAATAAATATATTATATTAAAAAAAAATCAACTTTATGTTCCTCCCAAACAAAACGCCAATTTCATATGTAAGGACCTAATATAAAATAACAATGGCAAATAATGTATTTATTAAGAGATGACTTGAACAGTAAAATATAAATTTCAAAAAGAAATAGCAATTAATGAGTGACAATTCCATCACGATTCTTCTAACGTTTATAATATTAACAGTCAATTATTGGATTCACTAACTTTATAAAGTTGCTATGTGAATAAATTCATTTGGTTGTCAATAGTTTATATAAAGATTTGTCAATAAGATATAAATACACTGTTCTGAGTTTCGTTTCATTCAAATTCTACATTATTAAAGATTTCCAGTTTCATTCCAGGAACGGATTTAACTCATTATTTTATTAAAAATAACCTTCAAATGTAAGACTTTTATTGTTTGGGCAAGACAACATTTTTATGTAATGTATTAAAGCTTTATTGCAATTTATCAAAATGATACGATGACTGTAAAAAGAGCTGCAGATACTAAAAAGAAGAGAAGATGGCGCCAATCACAACAAGTAAGCGAGAGACTCTAGAGAGGCAGCAACACAAAAACAAGCACATCGTCAAACCGAAAAAAAAAATACATTCGTCGTTGTTGACGAGTTGTTTTATCATAAATAATTATTTTTAAATGAAAAGAACACTAAGTATTTGAACTTTGAAAGAACTTAACAAATCATTTGAACTTTGTTTTCTTCGTTTTAAAATAATTTTTATTTGATTTTACCAAAATTCTTTCTGAGATGGATTGAAAATAAAAAAAAACTGGTTCATGAACACAGAAAGTTTGAGAAACACCGTTGTAAAGGATATGCCAAAAAATACATATTATATAATTATAAAATAAGGACTCAACATGGCTACATCGACTTTGCTATCCACATTTAGTGTACAACGCCTGTTTTCAGCGTAATTGAAACAACATCGAAAATTACTTCGTTTATAAAAGCATTGTTTGAAAATTAGTTGTCTTCAAGACAATTCCTTTGAGAAGGAAGTATGTATAATGTTTGAGGCAAATGTACATTCCGAGGTAATGAATAATATTACCATATTGAATGCATATTATCTGTATGCAATAAGGCTATAGAAACTTCTGCATTATCAGTCCACGTTCAGCGACTCGACTCACTGCTGTAACCAGCTCATTGTGTGAATATGTGATAATCTTGATACGGAGCTGGTTTTGAAATTATATTAAAAATTAGCCACTTACTAAGAAAATCATTTAATTCCAAACAAAAGTTAAATATAACAAGTGACTGGTGAAGATTCTCTTAAAAATAACAGGTGAAGATTCTTGTGGTTAGAGGGATAAATATTTTAAATATTCAGAAAAGATAAGCCCTGAAGATCAAAATGACTTGGATACTCAAAGTGTAATCCCATCACCAAACGTATGAATATTAATAAACTTTCAATGCAGATTAATAAAAACAGTCAATAGATAAAATTGAAGGATGCACTGAGTAATGAACCTAGGAGCACTGATAGAAATGTGGATACTCAGTGGCACAATATTTAGAACATTGTCAACATCTGTTCAAAACACTTAAACCAGATAAAATATTAAAAAATAATACAATTATGACAGACCACATACTTAATCTCATGGGAAAAAGTAAACTTAATAAATATAATACAGCTGAATGCAAAAGTATTCAAAAACAAATTCGACAAGTTTAAATTGTGCAAAGAAAGTTGGTCCATACAAAACTGTATTGAACCCGAAAACCTTAGCCAAAACCAGGACCTCTTGAACATGCACCTCAAGTTCAAGGAATTGGCTTGATTACACAGAAAGTCACCAACTGCAACATAAATGTTTTTAAGTCGACAGTCTCAAATCGGTGTATCTCTGTAGCTGACCGGGCAACATAGAGAGCAAGTCGAGAGTTTCAAATATCTAGTCTAATTACTCGTGACCTTGAAGCAGATAGAGAAGTTAGATGCTAAATTGAAATGGCTTTTTCTGCACTGATAGCTTGAATAATCTTAAACTTCGGCGACGCATAATTACGTGATACGAGTATATGTGGTACATTTTACTTGATGGCGTTGAAACATGGACCATCAAGATCAGAATGATAAATAAGCATTCGATATACGACTTCATCTGAGAATGCTCAGAATTTCTTGAGTTCCATCATCTCAAATACCTGTTGCATAGAGCAGGTGCAGAACGGGAGCTCTTAAATGCCGAAAGATCACCTAAATATTAAGAGTGGTCATATATTAAGAGGAGAAAAATACCACTTCCTAAAATTAATATCAATGGGCAAAATTGAAAGTCAACGCGAAATCAGTAAAAGGCGTATGTCTGTGTTGGTTACGCAACATTCACGACAAGTATCCAGACAGTTGAGGACCTGTTCCAGCCCCCAAAGACAGATATTTTCTCAAGAGTGATCGGAAACGTCGAGGGGACCGGACACGGTACATAAAGAAGAAGAATGTGTAATCTGTTTTTATTTCATTTTGAAATTCAATCATCTTATAAAAAATAATTCAGGATTAAAACCATAAAAATGTTGTCTGTGTCTCATCGAATACAGAACTCGACACTTTTCATTATAAGAATTGCTTCACTCACTACAGTCTCCAACGGCATGGCATATTCATCTGATACTGCAATCATAGTGAATGTTTTAAATCAAAACAATAAACCAACCTTAGTTTACTTTAATAAGCGTTGACGTTTATTAAGATTCTTTATTACAAGTATGCATAAAAACAGCATGTATATATCAGTAATTGAATGACAACCGGGAAAATTGGCTCGCCTGCAAAGTGGTTCTTCAAAACATATATATTTTAAAACAATAACATATTTTTGCATGACAGTTTACAAAACATGTATATAATCATTGTTTTCATACTTAAAAGCAAAACATAGAGTATAGCCATTTGAATTCTTAAGAAAATATTTTTGACAATAAACTGTTACAATAATAATATCTAATGAAGAAAAGTGATTTTTATTATTTGAGCTCAGTTTATATTTTCTCGAGACGGCAATGAACATCAATAGGATAACTTTCCGAGTAACTTAAAAAAAATACAATCCAGCCTAGCTAGCGCCAAATGTAATTTCCCAAATGCTTCAGTATTTAATATTTCTCATGTTCCTTCGACGATAATCATTTTTTCAGACCATATGCTTTTTTAGCACTATTATTTTATGAAGCACTATTATTTTATGTAAATGGAATATTCAATTGAAACAGACTTACGTCATTCAAACACGTGTCTATATGGTATGTGCATAATGATCAAACACAAATGAGTATATTGGATAAATTTATTTGAAATGTCGCATTAAGAATGCTTCATAATAGTTCATCACGGAAATCGATACAGTGCACTTCAACTTTAAATAAGACTAGCATAAGACACGGCCACGTTTACTCCTTGCTCACATGGAGATAATCCAAGATTCATGTCGACAGATACTGGGCTACATATTCCGGGTCAGCTAATGGATCTCAAGTCAATCTTAATCATACCGTATAATTTTATTATCCATTTGGCTCAAATACATGACAAATCAAATAATTAACAATACACACAGTCTCAAAATCGTGTCGTGGGATACCAAAGACGGATTTTCAGACTTAGATCAAAATTTGGAGGGTTGCCTCTTCCAGGCCATGGTAATATTATTGATCAGGATGCACAAAACTAGTTTTAAAGATGTATATTGAAATAAAAAAATACTTGACTTGACTGATTGCGACTTGATCAAATAAAGAAAAAAAATATTATCTGTCACTTATCAGATAACAAAAATTATCTCATAATCCTCGCCATACTGACTGCCAAAGTAAAATTTCTAATAAATTTTATTATTTATAGTTAAGACATTAACATTGTGGAGGTTTCAAGACATTGTAATTTGTTTTATCAAACACTGTTTATTCCACTTTATGTAACGGTATAACCCTACCGGTTTCAAGGTTTCACCTCATCATCAGGGGAGCACAAACAAGTCTTGTTTGTGCTCCCCTGATGATGAGGTGAAAACCTTGAAGCAAGTAGGGTTATACCATTACATAAAGTGGAATAAACAGTGTTTGATAAAACAAATTAAAATCTCTCATAAATTGTATTTATGATACATACTTCTGAGACTGAGATATTCAGATTCCTAACCTTCACGAGTACAATCGATGGAGTAACCTTAACCTTCAACTGTGTGATATCAAATGTCAATAATAATAGTGCGTACCTCGGCATTTGCGTTGGTATAAACTCTATTGACTTCCGTATAGATGATTTTTCCATCTTAAAACTTCAAACAAATTGATTCATAAATCGGGCTGATCTGCATTCTGGTAGGTAATTTTGGGGTTCAATATACTATGGGAAATATTATATCGAGACTACAAATAACTGAGTCACTAACTTGCCACAAAAAAATATATAATTGGTTTGAAGTATAAGCTTAAATCAAGGGTACATCAATTAAGCTCGTATGATACCAACGGGTAAGCCATATGACATCGGACCTTTCCATCCATTCTGAGGATGCTCACGAAGCAAAACCGGTAAATGGGCAAAAAATATGTGGAATAGTAGCAAAAGTTTTAGTTTTTAAATGATTCCAGTGTCTAGAATAAGTTGAAAATTCTGAGAAGCCACCTCTCCAAGCTTATCCATATTCACAAAGAGCATATTCTAAGAATTCGATCAAGAGAATAGAATTTATGTTTTTAGTCTTCCATATTGAATACTCAATACTTGAACTAATGTGTGGGAAGACCTTTAAAATGACGACTTGATCAATGTATTGTGTTTGAATAAAATTGCAAAGACAGTATGGGTGAAGCCATACTGAAAATATTAAAGGTGATTCTGTGATAGGAAATATTAAAGGTGATTAATATTTAAATGTAAAGGATTTGATCCTTTTGAAACCACTTTTAAACCGTTTTCGGGGTATAAAGGCCACGTGCATCGGTCAAGCTGTAACTTAAAAAATAAGATTTTGAGTAATTCTACTTCACTGACTGGCGACCTTGGAACGAAATTTGGACTCAATACACAATCAATGTAAATTAAAAATTTGAATTATCTTTATCGTCCACAAAGCACAGTCAAAATTAAAAAGTACATTCTTCAATAAAAAGTACTATTTAATACGTAGGGTCAAAATTTTGCCCCCTATTATGGACGACCTTAATAAATCTCAAGTGTTCTTAACATAATTATTTTCGCCTTGTTTTCTCGACCTTTATCAAGCACACATACAAAGTATTCAAATTTTCTTACAATATATCGATACCATAATAATAGAATGTCTCGGTTTGTACCTTTTGAGTGCTTTCGTTAAGAAAATTCGTTACGTAACCAGCCTGTTCAAGTGACTCAAGTACAAGTATTATTCAGAATCCTATCAGAATCCTATCACTCTCTGAAATATTCATGACATTTTTCAATCACTAGAAAAATCCCACTAAATCATGGATGCGCATTTCTATAGAAAATATACATTCTGCGCTTGCATAACGCGTAACGTTTGACGCCCATTATCAGAGAATTATAATATTTTATAAGTCTCTCGTATCATGTTCTAGACATTCACTTTTACGGCTGACCTGCTTCATTCATTCTTACTTCTCCCGACAGACTTACGGATTTGTAAATCTTGGCCAGCTCTTGCTCAGTCGGCCTCAATAGCCCGCCGAAGAATGCTTGTATTCAATTTTCAAACTTCTGACTTCAATTTTGAATCGATTGTGTAAAAAAGCTTGTAAGTGAACATACTCTTTGTCAGACTGCCGAATAAAATTTATATCTAACAATTTAAGTGTAAACATCATCTTATTTTCTAATAATTCTCTATTTCTAACCTTTTTTCCATAAGTGAGCCAGTTAAGGGCTGTTAAAGTCATTATTACTGGTATGCATGGAAAATACTAGTATTTGGCTTTGATATGACTTATGAGTAAACAATAAAAGATTTGAGCAAGTTGAGGAATTCTATTTGGGTAGTATTTTCTCAGATGATGGAAGAGTTAATAGGGATATATAACGTCGTGAAGCGATATGAAACACAAAGTCAATGGGGCACTAAAACATAAATACTCGAACCGAACAGTTATCAAAATCTGCTAAGATGACAATCCATGACAGTATTTTGGTGCCAACTTTTATGTGTGAGTAAAACGTGGATGTGGAAAAAACTAAGAGCCGAATAAATGCTGTACAAATGCGTGTATTGAGAAGAATACATGAGGTGACAATGTATGACAGAATACGGAATAAAGTGATTAAGGACGTATGTGAACTTAAGACTGATGTGTTAAGTAAGATGAAGAAGAGGACGCTGAAATGGTTTGGACATGTGGAATGAATAAATGAAGAAATATTAACAAAACATATATACAGTGCAAATGTGAGTGGAAGGCGTGTGAGAGGAAGACCAAGGAAATTATGTATCAAGTGAATGATATTCTGAAAGAAGGAAACGTAGAAAGTCAGAGGAATCGTAGAAGTTGTTTGAGAATGTGTGGATGTGGAGGAGGCTAAGGATGTGTGTCGAAATAGGAAAGTATGGCGCTCTGTCCTCTCTGCCTACCCCGGCAGGGAAATGGCGTGATAATATGTATGTATATTTAAACTTTTTCTACTACTTGGAACAATTCTTATGAAATAAATTAACGCATAAGTATCCATTGAACTATGCCCACAAGGTGACCATTTTGGAACGTTAACAAATAGATATACTCGTACATTTAATGTTTATAGATTGAAATAAAATTGTAATAATTTCAGAAATAATTAAACCCAAGACATTTATTTATTTACTTAACACTTTCAAGAAATTACTTCTGTAGTTTTATTTTTTGTTTAAAGCATTTTTTTTCAATCAACTAGTTTTTTTGTTTTTGTTTGTTCCATGACCGTGTCCTAAACTTATCAAATGAAAATAATATTGGAAAAAAATTAATCATAAATAAAAGATTAATTATTTGAAGGACAATTTTGATTAGGGCGGAAATTGTATGGGAATTAAGGGCAGGGAATATTTTGAAATATACATTAACTAAATAATAAGTAATATCCAGTAAAGCATTCACGGTGATAGTTTTACTCGTACACATAAGTATGGCACGGTACTCACAGTACGAGGGCGGTCCGATAAGTACTTAGCCTCACCGCCCGATGGCACCACTATCGCAAGAGCAATTTATTTTTATCGCGTAGTACATTCTTGTTGACAGCTACTGTCAAAATTTCAGCCGAATCGGACGCGTAGTTTTGTTTTGACCGCGTGTGGAAGCGAGCGTGTCCGCGGATTTGAGAAAAATGGAAAAAGAGCAATATCGGTCGGTGATTCGATTCTTGTTTTTGAAAGAGAAATCGCGCAGCGAAATCAAAGAGCGCTTGGATGCTGTGTACGGTGACTCTTCTCCTTCGATGGCGACCGTTAAAAATTGGTTTAACGAGTTTCAACGTGGTCGCACGTCGGTTTTTGATGAGCCACGCCCAGGTGCCCCGAAAACGGCTACCACGGAGGATAACGTGACAAAAACCCACGATCTCGTATTGGCAGACCGCCGATTGAAGGTGCGCGAGATAGCTGAGACAGTAGACATCTCAAAAGACCGCGTGGGTCATATCCTGCATGAAGTATTGGGCATGAGAAAGCCGTCGACGCGATGGGTGCCGCGTTTGCTCACTCCGGACAACAAGCGCAACCGTGAGACCACTTCAGAGCAGTGTTTGACGATGTTTAAGCGCAATCCGAATGAGTTTCTGCGTCGTTTCGTGACCGTCGACGAAACATGGATACACTGTTACACACCCGAGACCAAGGAACAGTCGAAACAGTGGACTTCACCCGGCGAACGTGCTCCGAAGAAGGCGAAGACTGTCCTATCGGCCGGAAACGAGATGGCCATCGTTTTCTGGGATTTAAAAGGTGTGATCTACATCGACTTCCTGGAGAAGGGCAAAACGGTCACAGGACTCTACTATGCCGAATTATTGGGCCGATTCGACGCCGAATTGCAGAAAAAACGGCCCCATTTGGCGAAGAAAAAAGTGCTCTTCCATCATGACAACGCACCGGCTCACACCTCCGCTGTCGCCACGGCCAAATTGGTAGAATTAGGCTACGAACTGCTGCCCCATCCACCGTATTCTCCGGATTTGGCCCCGTGCGACTTCTTTTTGTTTCCAAATTTGAAAAAGTCACTCGCCGGGCAGAAATTTGAGTCGAATGAGGTTATCGCCGCCACGGAGGCCTACTTTGCAGACCTCCAGAAAACGTATTTTTCAGACGGGTTAAAGAAGTTGGAGCATCGCTGGGTCAAGTGTATCGAACTCAAAGGAGATTATGTTGAGAAATAAATCGCCACTTTTCCAAAAAAAATATTATTCTTTTGTAGGCTAAGTACTTATCGGACCACCCTCGTATATATGTACGAGTACTAGTCGACGCACGATTCTGCGCACAATAAAATATCTGAAACACTTTTTAACTTTCTATGCGCTTAATCGATTCCGTTCCTTTTCAGAAGAGTCATCATAATCACGTAAATTCCACATTAGTCTCGTGCCCACTCATATTATCGCCATATAAAGGCCGGCCCATTCACAGTCCGTAATGTACTCGTAAGTGCAAGTCTCGAAGAAAGTAACTATAGTCTAGTGACCTACAAAATTACATTCGAACCCTATGTGTAACATATACTCGTACATGTATAAGTTATATTTGATTTGAAGACTTCGTGCACTTTGATTGAGAAGTTTATTTACTGACGACGAGTTGGTAAGAAACATCTTTTGTATTGTATTGTATTAAACTTTCGTTGTACAGTACAACCTGGCGGGCGTATTGTCATGTGGCAATCTCTTCCAGCCAACCAGAAATATATATATATATATATATATATATATATATATATATATATATATATATATATATATATATATATATATATATATATATATATATATATATATATATATATATATATATATATATATATATATATATATATATATATATATATATATATATATATATATATATATATATATATATATATATATATATATATATATATATATATATATATATATATATATATATTTTTTAAATATGCCTTACGTGAAAACACTGGAATCCTTTTAAAAAAATCTGGGTTCCAGCGGGATTTGAAACCGCAACCTCTGGGTTGATAGACAGGGGTCTTACCAACTGGGCCACGGAGGTTGTCTGGTTGGTAGGAAGCGATTGCCAAATCGCAATAAGCCCGTCAGGTTGAACTGTATACAACGAAAGTGTAATAATACAATGGAATGCAATATAATGCATATTATGCTCATATTTTATTATGAAAGATGTTGATAATGTTATGTTAATATGATGAATTCTTAACAAATTAATTAAATCAATGAACTAGTTTTTAACACTGATAAATAATTAATAATGATAATTTACACAAAATATACAGGTGCTTTTACATAGAACATATCTAGAATTAATATTTTCTCCTGCGAACGTTACAGTGCAATAATATTAGGTCCCCACATACGAAACCGGCGTTTTGCCGTACTGGCAACTTTGATCTCAAATATCTTCTCTTTGGTTAGGAATTTCAAATTCAAATTTATACAGCTATTTACTCAAGTATTTGTGTTTCGAAAATTATAATTCATTTGTTTTTTCCTCAATTGTTTTTTTTCTTTGCGTCACTCAGTTGACAAAATGGAAAACTTGAAATATCGCGTTATTTACGAGTACGAGTTCCACCGTGGCACCAGTGCTGCAGAAACGGCTCGAAGGATTAATGATGTGTATGGCGACGGTGCCGCAAAAGAAAACACAGTGCGTTTTTGGTTCCAACGTTTTCGTTCTGGAAATTTCGACCTGCATAACAAGCCCCGTGGACGGCCGGAGACCAAAGTTGATAATGAAGAATTGAAGGCTATTGTGGAAGCGGATCCATCGCAAACCACGTCCGAGTTAGCTGCAGGCTGCGGTGTTAGTGATAAAACTGTTTTAATCCACTTGAAGCAAATTGGGAAGGTGAAAAAGCTTGAAAGGTGGGTACCTCACGAATTGAGTGAAGCAAATCAACAAACGCGCGTTGACTGCTGCGTTGCATTACTCAACCGGCACAATAATGAAGGGATTTTGAATCGAATCATTACCTGTGATGAAAAGTGGATCCTGTATGATAATCGGAAGCGCTCATCGCAATGGCTGAACCCTGCCGAACCAGCCAAACCATGCCCCAAGCGAAAATTGACTCCAAAAAAGTTACTTGTGAGCGTTTGGTGGACTAGTGCTGGTGTCGTTCACTACAGCTTTCTTAAATCTGGCCAGACGATTACGGCAGATGTCTATTGTCAGCAACTGCAAACCATGATGGAAAAGCTAGCTGCTAAACAACCGAGGCTGGTTAATCGCTCTAGGCCACTGCTGCTTCATGATAACGCTAGACCACACACTGCACAACAGACGGCTACCAAATTAGAAGAGCTTCAATTGGAATGTCTAAGACATCCACCGTACTCTCCGGACCTTGCCCCAACAGATTACTATTTTTTTCGAAATTTGGATAACTTCTTGCAAGGGAAAAAATTCAACTCCGATGGGGCAGTCCAAACCGACTTCAAAGATTTTATTGATTCCCGTCCGAATGGTTTTTTTAGTAAAGGGATCGATGAACTACCTATGAGATGGCAAAAGTGCATAGATAGCAATGGTACATACTTTGATTAAATAAATATATTATATTAAAAAAAAATCAACTTTATGTTCCTCCCAAACAAAACGCCAATTTCACATGTAAGGACCCAATATTAAACATTAACTAGCGTCCAAGGATTTCCAAATATTTCGATGTTGCCAGTTAAATATTTTTAATTTAAGATGAAATATTAAGAATATAAACGGATATTAAGTAAAAATATTATATTTCAATGTTAATTGAAAGAATTTATGCAAGGGCTTAGAAATAAATACGACTATATATTAAAAAATAAAGTTAAAATGACAAAAATCACTGTTGAAAAGATTTCATCAACATTGGTAATTTATGGACAAAGAATGAAAGATTAATGAAAGTTGAGGAATTTTGATACCCAGCAAGCATGTTTTCCAGAGATGGTAAGATATTGAAAGACGTATTACTGCGGGACAGAAGGCCAACGGTTCACTTAATACGGTTTTTGCCAATAAATCAATTGCAATGTCTTTAAAAATGATTTTGTATAGCGTCTATCCTGATGTATGGAAGCGAAGCATTGATAGAGTAGTAATCACTAAAAACGCGTACATTACAAAGAATGTCTGGTGTAACAATATCATATATGATCGAGTTAGTAATGATCAGATAAATGTTGACTTTATTGGAGACGGATGTTATAAATATAACTAAGAAAGGCATCTTGAATTGGTTTGGCCACATTTAGAGAATGAGTTGTGAAAGATTTAGAAAACAAATATGTATGTCTAAAATTAAAAAAGAGACTGAGAACGGAAGGAGATATAGTAGTTCGAGATATTTTGACACAGAGAAGTGCAAGTAGTACGAGAATAAGAAGATAATGTATGTTATGAGATATATGGATATGGAAGAAGCAAAGTCTGGTGTAGATAGAAAGTCGATGTGTCATCTCTGCCTATCACAAACGAAGCATAAGTTCATATAAATTTTCGTCAACATTCTTTTGGATAAAGCTCTTTTTTTAATAATTAATTCTGGGCAAACGTAAGGAGATAATTTATGTAACTGACATCCTTATTTATACTGAACATATTCTTTGCTTTTTATTTAATAAAGTAATACACGGTACAAATATTTGCCAAAGGTTTTACCTACATACAAATTTATATCTCAACTAATATTACGAGTATTTATATATAATACTAGTTGCAACCCGTGAAATATTCACGGAAGTAAAACAAATTCTACATTTATGAAAATATATATTCATAAATGTAAAATTTGTTTATATATATCATTTATACATCGTCCCCTTTTACACCGGTTCAAAAATTGTTAGCTAGGTATTTAAAATTCGTTCAGTATCACGGACCCACCGAGATTCAAATTTCGAATTACTTTCGGAGAGAATCCAAGTATTACTCTCTCGCTCTCTTGTATTCAAAATCCAATTCTCGTATCCTTTCTTTGGCGACAACCATCGTATGGGTTTTGGGCTATTTATACTATGATATCATAATTATGAACTAACATTTTAATTTCCTACATGTCATTTTATTTTTATTTTTATAATCTTAATATATGATTTCTTAGAATTAGTTAACACCTACATACTACTTATAACTAGATAACAATTCTTACAATTAATTATTTTGCAAGAACAAGCCCACTCGTTCAGGTTACTTGTATTCCATTACATTCACTCAGACCTTGGCCCTCCCAGTAAATACTATAACATATGTGGACCAGTCAGGCAACAGATGATGTTTCGGGAGCCTGTGCTTATAACGAAAGGGTAGTTCAGATTTACTCTCGTAAGCCCCCAGGGCAGCGATTAGGGGATTGCTGTGATTTTGTTAGTTTTTATAAAACTTCACGGTCCAAGCGAGGATGTGGTGTTGGAGGGTTTTTTCACAATGTTCGACGTCAAGTCGGGAGAAGTTTGTTTTGGAATGGGTGTTGAAAGAGATCTTGAATGCATGGTTCTGCACTCGTTGCAGTTTCAGGTGATCCGTGTTGCTCACACTACACCAAACTAGGTCAAGATAGGACGAATAAGGGTTTTTATAGAGGAGGAGCTTATTTATGGGTGAAAGGAAGCTGCGTCGATGGTATATTGAATTGATAGCTCCTATGTCCATTTGACCCTTCTGTCTGATGGTATTCAGATGGGTACATATTATTTCTTACAACAAAATGATTTGATATTTACATGTTCAAAAATCTACACAATAACTTAAAGTGACAGATCCGTTTTGCGTTACAAAAGCATTGTTAAACTGTACTCAATACATTGCTTACCAAGCTTATATAGCAAAATATTTTACAATCTATGGTTTAAAATTAACAAAAAAAAACTTTATAGGAACCGACCATCCTGACCACTCTAGTCAACCAGACAATGCTTTTGTAAAGCTAAACAGGTGTCACTTTAATTTATTGTGTAGATTTTTTTCATATTTAAGTGTCAAATTATTCTGTTTTAAAAACTGAGTTCAACAATATAAATACTAAATCAATTAATATTATTTGTTTCATTCGAATATTAACAATTTATATAACATCCAAATTCTACACATGGACACGTAAAATATTGTTAATTTTTTTATCGAAATACTACAATAGAAAAGAATAGAAAAAAAAACTAAAGAAAAATATTTAAAGTAAGTAATAAAATCACGTCACATCTAGGTTAATATCATGATATATGTTATTCATGAGGAATACTCGGCATCACGCCACGTCCCTAAAAGTATAGACAAAGGAAACAGGCGACCTTTTCAATCTAGACACGCAGCTACAACATATAATTATTGGCTTGTCTACAAAGTTACGATGTTTCATTTGCCGAACTAAATGAACTGCTTGAAAAGTTATTTATATTTTAAGAATTTAAGGACTTCTGTAAAGTTTATTATTATTTTATTCATTTTCATGTTTTTATTTATAATTGAAGGTGCTTGGAAAATATAATTGTATGTCAAACAATGAATTTTCAATATTATTGCATATTTATTTATGTGTATGTATTCTTATTGTTATTTATTATTGTATAATCACCCTATACCAAGCATGGCTAACCCGCGGCCCGCGGGCCGGATTTGGCCCGTCATGGTATTTTGTGTAGCTCGCGAGCTGTTTTTTTATAAATCAAGGTAAAAATATAAAACAACATAGTTGTTTAGTTAAACTTTGGTAAGTATAATTTTTTTCATTATGATTTTCATAAGCACCTGGGTTTGAGCTCTCATACTGCGAGGGTGTCAGTAATGAATGGCCCTTTGGAACACGCGGGACAAGGGGGCCGCGAGTAAAATGTTAAGAACCATTGTATTAGAGTATATGTTTATTTATTCATCTTCTCAATTTGTTTTTCTTATTCATTGCGGATTTTTTAAAATTTTTGACAAAAAAATGGCTCACCGTATCAGTTGCCTTTTTTATATATTGTTAAACTAATGGCTAATGATTTGTTCCTGATATTTCATTTGCAAAGTTATATACACTGTCGAGATGATATCGTGGCCTTTATTTTCTACCAAATACAACATCGTGAGAAATAAATGTTGGAATCAACGGACAAGAATTAAAAATAATGTTTAGATATATTGAGAAATAATGACCAAACCAGAATATCGTCGTGCAAAGCACAAACTAGTTCATCTCATTTATTAAAGGTTTCGGCTTTAACTTTGTGCAACTCCGTATTAGAATATTTAACTATAAACTACTATGTTATTCCACTGATTACATTCAAATACGCAACACGTGATTATACTACTTCCAATCTCGAGGCTCTTTTCAGGCGAAATGCTTGGGTCGAACATGACACCAGTCCGACCTAGGCATTGTTCTCGTAACAAACCGAGATCTTCTACCTGAATAGTTTCGAGAGAGGAGATAAAACACGTGGGGACTAATGTAATTAGTGGAATAACAAGTAATTTATTGTTTAACATTCTAGCTAATATCAATTCACGCTACTTTATACAGGAGTGATTTTAAGAATCTGTATAAATTGTAATAACTGTCATAAAAACATTAAATTACCATTTTGTCAAATAGGGAATAATTAGTCGTTCATATGAGTTCACGCTTCTTGTCCAGTTCAATTTTTTTGTATATTATGCCCTGCTTCGTAGTCAGGTGAAATAATACATATATGGAATAAATAATATTTCATATCCAGAATAAAAATGATCAGACAAGCCTTTTCATATCCAGAATATAAAATAGTCAAAATATTTTTCAAATGTACGAATAGAATATGATAGTACATTTGATGATATTACATAAAGGATATTCGAGGCTAAAATGAACAATGTCGTTGCTTCACGAGGTTGTCGCATACAAATGGTAATATTAGCAAGCAGCTGTAGCCTTCCTCCACTCTACCTTTACCGAAGCGAGTTTTTTTTATTGTGGTCGCGTATTTATTCGTTATAAAACATAGGGGGAGGCGTGGAATAGTTTACATGCATATGTGATCACGCTGCATGGGTCCCTGGCCCTGCTGGGGGAACAGAGAGAACGATAACCTCCGTCTTCTTCAAAATTATACTAAAGCACTTTCTTCTTATGCAATAATAAATTCTGTATTATCGAAAAATCAAGGAAAGAGTGCCATCGATGCCCTTATTCATCGGTGGTTGCCTGGTTGAGTGGCAGGACGTGGTTAAATACCTCGGCCTGCACCTTGACCGGCGACTGACGTGGAAAACCCATTTGAATACCATCAGACAGAAGGGTCACAAGGGCATAGGGGCTATCAGTTCGATATTTCATCGACGCAGCTTCCTTTCACCCAAAAATAAGCTCCTCCTCTATAAAACCCTTATTCGTCCTATCTTGACCTATGCTGCACCCGTTTGGGGTAGTGTGAGCAACACGGATCACCTGAAACTCCAGAGAGTGCAGAACAAGGCATTCAAGATATCTTTTAACACCCATCCCAGAACAAATCTTACCCGACTTCACGCTGAACAGCGAGAAGAAACCCTACAACACCACATTCTCGCTTGGACCGTGAAGTTCTATAAAAGCCAACAAAATCACAGAAATCCCTTAGTCGCTGCCCTGGGGGCTTACGAGAGTAAATCCGACCTACCCTTCCGTTATAAGCACAAGCTCCCGAAGCATTATCTGTTGCCTGACTAGTCCACCTTCAGTATTAGCTGGGACGACCAAGGTCTGAGTGAATGTGATGGAATACAAGTAGCCTGAACGAGTGGACTTGTTTTTGCTGAATAATTAGTGTAAGAATTGTTATCTAGTTATAAGTAGTATGTAGGTGTTAATTATTTCTAAGATCTCATATATTAAGATTGAATAAATAAAATAAAATGATATGTAGGAAAATAAGATTAAATAAGTTCATAAATTATAACATATAATTAAGATTAGTTAAGTAATAAATTTGTACATAGGTATAGCCTCAACAAATGTTTGTATAATAATTTACTTGTTTAATAAATAAAAAATAAAAAAAAAAAAAAAAAATGCACTAAATGTGTAAGGTATGAGGAGAATTATACGCATATATGAGGAGCGGAGCTAACAATGGTTACAAGTTCATCGAGTATCGTTTTGAGAAAAGGTATTTGTTTAAGATAAAAATGCTAGTAATATTTTGTACGGAGAGGACATTCTATATATCAAAATTGAAAAAAAAAAACTGTCACACCAGTTGGACCTTCGAACCTAGGTATCTCACATCTATTTCGTAATCTTCCGAATTATAGATCCTCTACCAACTTGCAAAGAAAAGGCTTTCAAATAACGTGATTACTTGCACGGTACGTATATACATACACACCATTTCCCTGTTGGGGTAGGCAGAGAGGACAGAACGCCAGACTTTCTTATCTCGATACAAACATCCTTAGCCTCCACATCTACACCTTCTCAAACAACTTCTACGATTTCTCCGACTTTCTACGTTTCCTTCTTTCAGAATATCATTCACTTGATCCAACCATAATTTCCTTGGTATTCCTCTCACACGTCTTCCACTTACATTTGCACTATATATCTGTTTTGTTAGCCTTTCTTCATTCATTCGTTGCACATTCCCAAACTATCTCAGCGTACTGTTCATCTTGCTCAACACATCAGCTATCAGTTCACATTAATCCCTAATCACTTCATTCCGTATTCTGTCATACATTGTAACTCCATGTATTCGTTTCACAGCACGCATTTCTACAGCAATCATTTTGCTGCTCTCAGTCTTTTTCCAGGTCGTTGCTTCACTCACACAACAAAGTTGGCACTAAGATATTATTGTGGAGTATTATTTTAGCAGATTTTGATATTGTCAGGTTCAAATATATTCTTCCAAAGTGAATTTTATTACTTTGTTTAAAAAAATAATTACAATAAAAAAAAGCAATCTCAAGCATGTTATCACTAATCTTGGTACCAGAATTCCTAATAAATTAAATATTGTAGCGTTATATAAAAATATTATGGTTACTTTTCTCTCTATTGGGAAATGAAATCAAAAGCTTTGCAACGCAATACGAAGCAAAAGTTCTTCCACTAAGCCAGGTTCAAATTTTTCCGATAAAAACATTTTATATAATAAAGCTATGGAGGAGGTAAGTAATACGAATGGATTAAACAGTAAGAATATGTTCACGAGTAGGACTTGTAAGGATTCCCTGCATTGATTGTGTACTCTGGTTATTCTAATAATGAAAAGTTTGCGCACCTTAGAGGCGGAATAATGTTAATACTCGTATTCTAGTCGTGGTAAGTTGTTAAAGTTAAAGAATGCAAGTCATTAGAAATTGCCTCAGGGATTTCTTAATTAACCCCCCTGGATTTATTATCTTGTCACTATAATGTCGGAACAGTATAGGTATTCAGGCAAATTCAAATACAAAATAATCAATCGTCTGGTTGATCGTAGATTAGTTTTTCACTGGCATCTCGATGTTGAACAAACTTGCAGAATTCGTTCTCCCTGGATTTATTTAGTGGCGCTTATAAGCTGTTTCTTATAAGTTAAAAACTTTATAGATCTTAGAAGATATGTTATTACTTTGTAGATCTTATTTGTTGTTATTATTGTTCTTAAATTTTATGAGTAATAAAATAGAAAGTATTAATATAGGCGGTCAGTCTACGATGAACAAACACAAGCTAGGGAGAGGGCGAAGAATAAACCTAATTCAGTCGGGTACCGTATGAGACTTTAATGAACTGGAGAGTATATATTGTATACCTATAATACACACGTCGGAGGACATGTCCATGATATAGATTGTAAGTATAACCTACCTGAGGTATAGAAGAATGCAGTAGCGCTACTTACAACATAAGCATAACAGGTGGAAACCAATACTACTGTCAGCGGTAGCTCGGCCGACTCTCGATTTCGTTCAATATTTCAATTCATTTACTCTTAAGCAATGAAGAGGACGAGTTGTGCACGGTGTGAATTGTTTATTTATATACACAGAGAGATATCGACAAGTTTGGCGCTCAAGACCTGAGAAGGAATTTTGAGAAGACAAAGAAACATTACGTGCTTCGAATATTTACTGCCCCGTAATAAACCGATTGCATGCCAATGAGATGTGTATACGTGAAAGGATGCTTTTTTACACATAGAATTTAATTATGACTATTTAAAGAGAATTTATCTGGATACTTTCGATATAAGGGTAAACATCAAAATACGAATGTTTTCGCGATTAATTCCAAATTGATCGTCTCGTTAAAAATAAATCTAAACTATAATAGTACCTAGTTTTTGAATACGGTGGAGAAAAAATCACTATTTACAGAACTAGACTTCTGTTGTCTAGTACAAAAAATATACTGAAAACCTGTCAATTTTATATATATATATATATATATATATATATATATATATATATATATATATATATATATATATATATATATATATATATATATATATATATATATATATATATATATATATATATATATATATATATATATATATATATATATATATTTTTTTTTTTTTTCTTTTCTGTATTCAATATTTATACTCCCAGACACTCAAAAAGTCAATCTGGTTTTATAATAGTTGAAAAAAGTTTTTAGATCACAGTTAATTTATATAACTACGACGTTCCTTAACGAAGATTTTTCTTTCACTGTTAGTAACAATATTCACTTTTATGTCACCAAACAATAAAAACAAATTGAAGATTAACTAGTTCTCTAGTTCTTTAAAAATAATAGTTAATTTTTAAAATAACTTGAAAAATGACAGTTACTACGAAGCGAAGTTAAATATGATTTATCGTTGGTTATTCGATAAGATTGGGATAAAATGAGATAGGAAGTAAGCACTCACCTTCCCCGTGGCCTTCCTGTACCTGAGGGTCGCCTCCCGGACCAGGTCTCTGACCAGCAGATCCCCCTGGCCGCACGGGACCAGGACCCGCACATCACCGAAGCAAACAGTCACCTTCATATTTAAAACACCGAATTCTCGGAGCGTGAATCACATTACGAAGAAAAAAAACACTTCAGCAAGTCCGGACACAACTTGACTTGAAAACATTGTACATTGAAGTATTTGACAGTTGAAAACGAGGAATTTAAAACAAGTCGATATGACAGTTGAAAATGGGGTTTAAATAACGCAGATAACCTCGTTACCTGTTACAAACTACACTTTCTTTGACAGGTAAAACAGAAAACATAGCACAAGATAAAAACGGGAGCGTAATAACCACCTTTCGTGTCATCGCTCAGGTAGAACAAAACTTCAAGTTTGTAGACTTAGGTGTATTAAGCAAACTGCTCAGTGGGATCACATATTTTTATGACGAATTATTCCGATTTCTCACGTGAATTCTATGATTAAATTTCGACATACGGACACAACACTAAAATGCCTCACGAACCAACACAAATGCACGCAACTATAATTTTTGTTTCAAAGTTACCTTCCCCCCTACTAAACGCGCGTACCGGTTTTTTCACCAATGAACGTTGGCGTCATGCGCGCCTGTGCCTTAAAATGATCGCGTTATAACATTCAACAAACGTCAAAACGATTTATTTTATTAGGTGTTAACATAAGTTGTGTCCGTTTTTTTCCAAATTTAAAAATGGGCACCAAAAGTAAAACAAAATGGTAAAGGCTAAACATCATTCGATTTTTTTTATTGTGGCTGCTTTTACGTTACATATATTATTTTATTTGATTACAAGCTTTCAAAATGAAATGTCCATTTTGTTTTACTTTTGGTGCTCATTTTTAAATTGGAAAAAAACGGACACAACTTACGTTAACACCCAATAAATCTTAATACCTTTAAACAAGTTAATAAATGTTGGTAAGCTCGACGCGACTAAACGTCATAAAATAATTAATTGAAAGATTTGAATTAATCAAATTTTGCAGATTTTACAATAGGTACACTTTTGAAAAGATCAAGAGCTCTAATAAATTTAAATTTTATATAAGACCATAAATGTAAATGAAATCTGTTAAAGGTTTAAGTTTTCATTGCTTAAGCATATTGCAATTACTTTTGATTTAAATGATATTTTCCCTTTACATTTATTTATTAATTTCGAAAACTCTTTAGAACTAGAATATTCACAGACATTGATAATCGGTTGAAAATCATCACGAACTGAATATGAAATATTCAACAAATACAGAGCTCATGTTTAAAAACCGATTCTAAACTTCGAATATATAACCGTTGTTTGACAACGAACATGAAAAAAATCCGCTGTATTCTGACGCCATAATAATGTTGTACCACTAGAGGCCCCTGAAGTTAGTTCAATGTTGCCATACCAACGAATAGTTTACGAAATGATGCTTTTTTTAAAATTCTTGGCGGGTTTATTACAATATAAATAGCATTCGACTTTGTATGCCATATAGATATTAGACAACATTGCAAAGCATTGTGTATTAATATACTTACATTAAATTAATATTAAGTTTTTACTTCCATGTCTCGCATTTTCTTGTCAACTGTATTGTTTTAAGGTGACACAAACAAATGACATCATTTTTATCAAAAATAATTTTATTGTGTATTGATATATAAAACAAATTGATTATTTAAAAAGCACGAAAAATTGGATTTTTATGAACAGTGAAATATATATCATATATTGAAATGAAAGCATAATCAGGTTGGGGGGAAAATAATGTTAAAAACATGATTTGTAATAGTTTTGCATATTTTTCCCTATTTACAACATATTATTATTACCATAGTTAATGTTAAGGGAATCAAAAATAAATTATTTCATCTATATTTTTATTATAACGACGTTCATTTATACACAAATAAGAACACTCAGTTTTGAAATTTTAAATGAATATGCCTTGTTCCTTGGCCAAATATTGAGTTGATATGGTGGACTCTTACTTAAAATTGGATATGCATATGCAATGTAAGGCATTGTGTTTCAAATGTTGATAATTCAAATTTATTTTTAGTTATTGATATTTATGGAATGAAGATAATGAATACTTATTAGACACTGTCTTCAAAATTTATGACTACATTAACTTTCAAAGGATCGTAATACGTTCGAATTCAACAGGTAATTCCATTTAAAACTTTGTATTGTGTTGCACTACACTTTTGCTGTACAAAGCACAACCTGGCGGACTTATTGCCACATGGCAATATCTTCTTGGTTTCATCAGAAACTTGGTTCCATCAGAAAAATATTTCCATGAGATTTAACATATATCCTGCATCTCCAGAATGTGAATAGGTCATTGTTCGATCGCTTCGCATTTGGTGAGAATCAGTCTTTGATATCCCTATGTGCCAGTGTGGTCTGCCAGAGGAAACACTCGATCACGTATTTTTTTATTGTTCGAAACACTCCTCGAGCAACATATACCATATAATCTCCTTGTTAAAATTACTTACTGTTCTCCCCTCAATGTTGCATATATTTTGCCCCTTAATAGTCCAAATGTTTTAACGGTTTTTTCAAAATCTATTTCTGATAATAATATTAACTAAATTTAAAAAAAATCTTAATTCATGAAATTAATCATACATAGGGACAAAAAACTGTCAGTAAAGTTAATTGCTACAAACCATAAAAACTTTCAATAGAATTGTCATTCTACTATATTAGGTGTTAACATAAGTTGTGTCCGTTTTTTTTTCAAATTTAAAAATGAACACCAAAAGTAAAACGAAATGGAAAAGGTTATACGTCATTCGAAAAAAAAATTTCTGCTCTACAAGATATTGTGTTTGTTTTTACGTGACATATATTATTTTATTTGATCACAAACCTTCTAAATGGAATGTCAAGTAGACGAAAGTGAGCATTTTCGACACCTTCTGTTCGCGTTCAATCGAGGGAATAAAGCTGCCAAAGCTGCTCGCGATATTTGCGAAGTGTACGGTGAAGATGCTATGAATGAAAGGACAGCTCGTCGATGGTTTTTGTGTTTCAAAGATGGTAATTTGGACCTGAAAGACATGGAGCGTTCCGGACGACCAGTGGACTTCGATGAGGACCGCTTAAACCATATTATTCATGAAGATCCATCCATGTATTTTAGTATTCCACTGACTGCTTCCAATCTCAATAAACCAATCAATATATTTCGTAACTAACCTGTCTACTGAAATTTACTGCCGAAGTATCAAAAATCCTCCACTTGCTCTAATGACTACACAGTTGAATCTAATGTTTCATTTTTCACTTATAATTCAAAATTAATCATAATTTTCAGATTTTTCCCCACTTATCAAACTATTTAGATTACCATACATACACTGTTATTTATGTTCATACTTCACTAACACTACCTTGTCATCAGTATATGGTATAACTAACCGCATACATTCGACATTTTCAATGCAACTTTCGTTGTTACTTACTCTATCTGCCCAATGCGAAAGGTGACTGGCGGGAAATGAAACACTATACATTGTTTATTTTTAGTTTACATTACCTTTTATTCAAAATACCCTCCTTGTGAGTCAATACAATACTGGAAGTGGTTGTAAATTTTTCTGAAGCACTCCTGAAACTCATTCTTCGAAATTGCCTTCAAAATCGCTGTCGAAGCCTTCTGGATGTCTAAAATCGTGTCAAAACGCTTTCCTTTCATCGCCAATTCCAATTTCGGGAATAGCCATAAGTCGCATGGAGCCAAATCAGGCGAATACGGAGGATGATCGATACTTTTTTTGGCCAAGAAATCGCGCACAATCTTGCTTTTGTGCGTCGGTGCATTTTCGTCCAACAATGACCATGCCTCTTGTTCGGGGTATTCGGGTCGAACTCGAAGAAAGGCTCTTCGGCATGCGCACTTTTTTCGGTTTCGGAGATTGTGGATCCTTCCGTTCCGAGCTCTGGCGCTTTGTAAGTGGCTTATACTTAAAGCACCATGTTTCGTCACCTGTTACAATGCTTGACATGAAATCTGGATCCACATCAGCCGCTCTTGTTATGTCTCTGCAATGCTCCACTCTGCACCTTTTTGATCGTCAGTTAATGTGTAACCTTGCGTTTGCCCAAATTTTCGGTTAAAATGAAATGGACAGTGGATTTCGGAATTCCATTGAACTCATCGATGAGCCTAGTAGACGCACAACGATTATTTCGAAGAATTTCAGCCACTTTGTGAACATTTTCTTTAATTCGAATTGTCAATGATGGTCCAGGCCATGGATTATCTTCAATGCTCTCTCTACCATCACGAAATCTTGCATACCACTTAAAAACGTTCCTACGGCTCATTGCTTCACTACCATACACAGTAAATCATTTCAAAATTGTCTGTGACACTTTAGCCCAATTTAAAACAAAATTTAATGTTGGCACGTTGCTCCATTGTTCCTTTTTCGACCGAGACTCAGAAGATACTGTCAATTGTTACGTCATTACGAATGAACCAGCGATGCCAGCGCTTTGAAACATTTACGGAAGATAGTTGAAATGTGTCGCTAGTTAACTAATTTATTCATCCACATATGGTGCTTGTGGTTACGCAAAAATAAAATTAGTCACCTTTCCCATTGGACAGATCGTGTATATAGATATAAAATATGACATAATAGGTGATGGCCGCGCGGTAACGCATTGGACTTACGTGCGGAAGGTCGTCTGTTCGAACCACGCGCTGTGCTACTTCCCTCGCATGATACAGCCATTTTTTCCGACTAATATTCGGAGTTGTTAGGATACCTATGACTTCTATCATATCTATTCTTTAAAAAAATAATGAGAAAAAAACATGCCAGTGTGCTCCAATCTTCTAACTTTAGGTGTGCTATCGGATCCAGTGTACCGGTGCGGCCGATGAGTATGCTAGTAATCAACGGCTCACTCATTTTAAGAGGAGAAAAAAGAAGAAAGAAACAAAAACTCCTCGGCACAGATTCGCTTTCCAACTGAATTGACGTTGGCATATCGAGGAGATCATCGATTACGGGACCCAGCAACGCCGACGACGATAGTTGTTTCACACATATACATACCATCACGCCACTTCCCTCTCTGGATAGGCATTTACTTAACATTTACTGATACACTCCCTTAGCCTCTTCTACATCCATACACTTTCTCATACAACGTCTACAGTTTGTGACTTTCTACGTTTCCTTCATTAATAATATCATTCTCTTGGTCCAACCATACTTTCCTAGGTATTTCTCACGCGCTTTCTACTCAAATTTGGACTATATATTTATTTTCTTAGTATTTCTTCATTCATTCGTTCCACATGCCCAAACCACCTCAACGTGTTCTTCCTCATCTTACTCAACATATAAGCATTAAGTTCACATTCATCCCTAAGCACTTTATTCTGTATTCTATCATACATTGTCACCCCATATATTCATCTAAGTGCACGAATTTCTACAGTATTTATTCGGTGCTTTTCAGTTTGGTTCCACGTCCACGCTCCACGTTAACTCTTTCATTATCTGAGAAAATACAACCCAAATAGCAGAATTCCTCAACTTGCTCCAATCTTACATTATTAACCCATATATCACGTTTTATTTTTTATTTCACACTTTCTTATCACCATTGCTTTAAATTTCGCAACATACATTCTCAGATCTTTCTCTTCGCATCTCTCATACAATTGACTTATTAGACTACAATTCATCTTCATTCTCCGCCAATACCATACAATTTACTTATTAGACTACAGTTCATCTTCATTCCCCGCCAATACAATACAATTTACTTATTAGACTACAATTCATATTCATTCTCCACCAATACTAATATGTCATCAGCATAAAGCAATCTGCATACATTCCCATTCGACATTTATATGACACCATGATTGATTGACCTCTGTGGTTCCTTCTCACATGAACCTATCTTATTTTATTATTCCTAGCATTTTACTGAATTCTGTTTTTAATAGTGACATAAGAATTTATTATTAGTGGCATATAAGCTGCAGAAAAACATGAATTCAGATGTAAAACGGTCTAAGAGTAAACCAATAAGGAAGTGATTCCTCCAAGAATCAAATCTGGATCGCCAGTATGCTTAGGATGAATGCTAACCGTTAGATCACGGCCATCGATCATTGAAAGTGTCCATAAATATATTCTCAATCCATTAGGGTATGTTGAAATGTTGTGTTTCCCAAACTCGCACAATAATGTTATATAGATTACAATTGTCTAATAAATAAAAATCACCTTGAAACAAAAATTCTTCAGCAGTGAATAAATATATAATATGTATTACATAGCAAAATAGGGCGATAATAGTTCTCAGTGGCCTTGTTGGGTCACAGAAATTTATAGTTGAAAGACTAGCTCATTTAACATTTGAGAGTAGTTGAGGGTCTTCGGCATGTCGGGCTGCGGTCGAGAGGGCCCCAGGGAAGGCAGGAGTCCTGATGGAACTAAACACGGATCGTCATCGCGTATGGCACCTACACCAGATGTTGGAATGCCTTTTTTAGGTCTGAAATAAAATATATATCTATTAATAAATTGAAGAAGAAAAAAACAGCAACATGATCCTGAATTGCCGAATGCCATCCGCTAATAAGGGTTGTAGTGCGATTACCGTTGAATATTATAATCCCTAAGTCAATGAGTTGAGCAAATGTTATTTTCGGTTTTAGGTAAATGTTACGAGTATGTTATGTTGACTATCTTTACTTGTGACTCGTAGTTTAGCAGTAAGTATTATGTAGATTCAAAAGTCAATATTTTTCATCGACTTATTCACTACAATTAATGTTTTTGGCTGTATTTTGCTTCTCACTTCGTTTTTTATCCCCCAACAAAGTGTGAAGACTTTTTGCCTCTGAATTCTGAGGGAGCTGGTTGTAATAATAACGCGAGGCAAACCATGGCACATTTCTGTCTTGTACCCGATTCCCTGTTGCTATGCTCTTGACAGGACCTTGATGTGGCTATCGGAAATGTCGTGAAGGGGGACAAATAGTCCTAATATCTTAATTATACGCAAAGAAGATCAAATTGACTGGCAAACAAACGGCAAATTTTATAATTATCGGCAATTATGAAATGAGTGTCATTTTTAAGACTTCATTTGAAATAAGAAAAATAAGTTACCTTCCTCGCTTCTGGAGCGGTTTTTTCTCGCTCTCCACTATATTGAACAAACTGAAGAGCAACTCCGTGTTGGCGTCGCTCACCATTGAACTGCTCTGGGAGTGGGGTGCCTCGGAATTGGGGCATGGAGCATTTTGTGGAACTGAAATCAATTAATAAGATTTTATAGTTAAATTAATCCAGTCGATAAATCGAATAGTTGGCTAATTATTAATATAGGAATTTTGCTGGAAATGTATGAAAATAATTTTATTGCAGATAAAATTATTGTTGTTAGGTTTGTCTTATACTGCTTACTTCCCTTCGGTTAAAATTTCTGTAGCCCCTCCCTTCATTTGTCCTTGACCTACCTCTTCCTCGCTCTTCAATCATTACAGACACGTATATTTGTTTTGCTAAACTTTCGTTATACATACTCTCAATATCGCAAACTATTGTATTTAAATATGCTACTTTATATTTAAATGGTTTGTGATATTATATAATCTGTTTCACTCCTTGATTATTCTGCTTCATGCCTAGTACGTCATAAAAACTACCAACTGTGGATACTACGAGGGTCATCCAGAAACTAAGGTTACAAGGGCTCCTGAGGCCGGGGGAAATTTTTTGTTTCAAAGTTAGTGCAACTGGTGTGTAGGAGGGATCCTAATGGTCAGTTTGTATGGTACCGCGTGTTTTTCGGTTATTTTGTTCAGTCACAGTAAATTCTTCCGATGGAGAGGTCCTCATGCGCTCCCGCCAACTCTCGTCCGAGGAGGTCGAGGAAGCTGTGAAAAAGTGGCTGAAAGAGCTGGCGGCGGAGGTCTATGACACTGGTATACAAAAGCTGGTACCCCGACTACAGTAATGTATCGATCTCGACGGCGATTACGTTGAAAAATAGTTTGATATATTTCTGAAGTATCCTGTGAATTTCAATTAAATACAAGCATTTTTCGATACTACATAAATGTTGTAATCTTACTTTCTGGATGACCCTCGTATAATAATAGCTGGATTCTTTAAGTCCTTAAAGGTCTCCTCACAGTTTACAATATGGGACACAAGCATTTTGTTTATCATTACATAAACTAAATTTTAGATCTGATTCCCAATGATGATAAATTAATAATTAATATCTAAGGCTTTTAAAAAAGTTAAACAGTTTGAGCTCAAAGGGCTATTAAACAATTTTAATAATAAACGACATATTTGATTTCAATAAAAATATAAATAAGGCGTATTCTCGTACAATATAAAGCTACAGAGTAAAATAACATCAGGGTTGATTATGAATTCATGGCAGCTTTTTTCTTTTTCATGCAGCCTATTTCAGGAACACATATTACTACTTCAGGAAGAATACACAAAATTTATTCAATAAAAGGCCATGTATTTTACTATCATTTAGAGCTTGCAAATTCGTACGAATGCATAGCTTCATAAAATATAAACAACGGAAGCTATAATGAGCTAAATCATTAAATGTATATTTGGATAACAATGCAACGACTGCACAAAGAAATATGTTCTTCAAATACGTACATATGTTATATCTCTTCAATCTGCATTTACCTTGAGAATTCGTTTATAAAAATGATCATTAACATGTTTGTCTTCCACGATCCTGATTTACGCCGTGATTCTTAAAAAGAAATGATCCACACTAAATTAAATTATTATATCCGTAATTTCCACTTCTTTAATCCTAGTCATTTTGAGTTCACTAACATACGAGTATTTATAATCAAGTCTTTCAATAATTTTTTTAAAGACTTAAAGTAGTTTGATTGTATTTGTGTTGCAATTAAATTTTATAAGTTTCAGCCAACACTTACATATACAGTTATATTTTTTATTTAATCACAATATCCTCGCATAAAAATATTTTTCTTGGAAATTTTCAGATTATCACACTTAATTCATGCAAAAGTAATACAAATTATATTTTTTATTGTTTTGAAATTTACGATGACGATTTTGACGTGTTGAGTTCTGTCATAAATGTTATCCAACAACATATTATTGTTTGTTACTGAAGAACAACTTGACAAACACAACGACTGCAAAATGTCTGTTTGCGATACATATTCAACTTCAAAAAATATGATCATACCATACTACGAGTATATCGTATAAAACTAAATTGGTTCAATGTAAAAAATCATCGTCGAAATATATGTATATGTATTGTCGCTTTTATATAACATTATTAACTGTCCCTACTTATCTCGCCGAATATAGTACGAGTATGTCCAGCGTCTCTCCTATCATGGTATTGCGCTCCTCTCAAGCATACTCGTAGATTGCGTCTTAGCATTTCCAAATCATCGGTCTTCCTTCTTCACGTTGTCCTTTACTATCCGTGCCTTTAGACTCTGGAACCAGCTTGACTTGCTTCAAAAAGCGATATACAAATCATTATTCCTCTCTTCAACAACTTAGCATGTCTCTTCATATTTCGGCTTCTAATTTATTACTTATCCCTCCCTCTCCAAGTCATTAGAGTTATTTAAAAGATAATTTTAAATATTTATTAATTCTATTCTTTTGATCTGTACTTTTTGTTCTGATTTTTTTTAGTTGTTTGTATGCCAACAAACTTGGCAATCAGCAATTGGACAACATAATATATCATATCATGATTGTAACTCGTCTGGTTGGTTGAAAGAAATTGCTATGGGGCAATAAATCCACTTATTGTTCTTTTGGGAAATGAAGTACAAAAAATATAAAACAAATATTTGCAAACTCCAAAACCAAACCTCACGAATGAGATAACTGCAAACTCAAAATCTACGTATCATAGATATGAATGATTCAACAAACTCGATAAATTGGACTATTTATGTGGTTTACCATATCGCTTATTTTAATTCTGATGATAATGGGTGTAGACGATTTGACTTCTCGCGACCATTTCTTCGAACAAACTAATCGTGTAATAAAAGTAATGACTGTGTTGTACAAACAACTCCTGTCCAATAAAATCAAATTCTTTCAGTCGGCGACAAAACTAACGAGTTTGTGTTTCCGCTGATTGTAAAGTTAGCCGCCAAGAGGTCTAATTTATTGTACTTTCCAAGAAAAACATACCTATACTTGAAGAATCATAAATAGTGAAAAATAAAAAATAAATTTATTATCCATGATTATATAATAAGATATTGTTACGTGCTACAAGGATAAATATAATCCAAGAAAAATATTATTTTTATCACCGATATTGAATGTTGGTCTTCATTCAATCGTACATAAGCCCGTGATTGGCAATATTACGTGTTACTAATTCACATAAAATGCCCCAATAAGTTATATTTTATGCCTCAATATGTTATATCGAAAGCCTCAATCACAAAGCCGATTCGAAATGTTTTACGCATTTACCTTCATAATTTAGTCATTTTATTTTTACTGTTCGTCATGGAAGTCGATAGTTCAAATCAAACTGAGATTAAAGAAACTGTTACAAATCATCTTCACCAATCCATTAACAGCCAAAACATTCTCGAGTTTTGAGGTGAAATAATCGATGTCACTTAATAAAAGTATTAAGTAAAAACACGCCAAAAACTCCAACAATGCATTGTAGTAAAAATACAAAATTTGTTCACAGTTCGTACCTACCTATCTATTATTGTCAATTAGCCATTCGACCTCCGTGGTGTAGTTGGTAAGATGTTTGATTCCTGGTGGGAATTTTGGGTTCGATTCCCGTTGGTGCCCGAAAATAAAGGTCTGATAACAATACTTGCGTGCGCTAAACGTGTGTGTGCGTATGTTTGTGCCTCTTCATGTGCTAAGCATTGTCAACTCGTCTTCGTTGCCATAAACGACAATAAATTACATCAATTTCTAGATTATTCACATATAACAACAAAGGTGCAATTAAATGTATCCAATTTCGATATGAATTTAGTAATAAATATACGACTAAGTCTCATAAACTGTTCGGCATACGAAAATCAACATACATTTTAATCAGACATACCATAATATGTCGTTGGTCAAACTGATTTACGATATACTCGTACATCGGTTTCACAACAATATACTCAGTAGCTCGATCCAAATAATAATCCGCCGAAGCCATCACGTCTTTAGAAATTTTCTTTTTTCTACCATAGCCTTGCAGCAAGAATTTCCACATTATTTTATTTGAGTAAAATATGTAACAATTAGCTTAAGTCTCCAGGAAAATGCCATTAATTTCACCAAGTGTTTAGAAAATTATTAATGCTACAAATTACATTTTAACCCAGGAATATAAATGCTGTGAGTGCTTTATATATATTATGCTTGATATTGATTATGTACGATATTGTTTTGATCAGTTTTGTAACTATTATAAAATGCAATAAAAAAGGCATGTTAACTATCATATCGGGCTCATTCATAGTACACTCCGAAACTGGGTCTACCAAAAATAGAAGACTTATTTCATCATTTATTTCTCATACCTTTCAGCATTGAGATGGATGATGATGATGAGAATAATGAAAAATTTATTAAAATAATCAGTATGAGTAGTATAATTCGCTACCCTAATTTGTAAATTTGCTAACTCCATAAATACAAACTTTACAGGGTGGCAATAAAACTGCATAACTATTCTAAATTAAGTCGTATTAGTATTTTTTTTTGTACTTAAATATCAAGACGACCAAGAGATACACTCCGAGTAAAAAAAATTAAATATCATTATTGCATCATGATTTTATCGATAATTATTGGAGTTAGCAATTTTGCGAGGGTGAATATTTAAAAATTGTTGTAATTATTGTAGGAATTAGCAAAATTGTACATTAATATTTGTTTTTACTGTGGAGGTCTCCTAATAATGAAAAACAAATAACTTGAAATATTTTATTTGGATATAAACAATGCAAGAGTGATGATAAAATACACAAATCAAACGATACGAGTATAAAACAAGTTGAATAAAATAAAAATTACAACTAGAAAATTATTACTCATAGAGTCAAAAATAAAGTTTAGTGATTGATGTAGCTATTTCAATTTTCATTGTTTGAATAATTTTACATGAAAATGCAAATTTAGATCACATTATGTTTGTGAAATGAAGTAGACGAGAAAGGTGTTGTAACATAATATCTCTTGTTGTGCACCATTCGGTTTTATAAAAATTATAAAGTTCTGATTTTGACCTCCATTCAAGCAACAAGTAATTTTTGGAAGTTCTTTTTCGGCAGAAATGGGACTCCATTTTTGGAACTCATTAAAAAAGTTAGTATGATTGTCATTAGCTTGCACAAATCAATTCCTGTTGATTTTTTTTAACAATAATTGCATTTTCAAATTCTAAACTACCGTTTTTCTTCTTCCAGTTTAATACTGTCATCCTATTTAAATATAATGTTTGCAAACACATCGTTTTGCATAGCCGTATGTCAGAATTATTATTTCTTAGAAAATATGTTGTAGACGACACTGTAATGGATTTTTCCGGATCTGTTCTATCCCTCGGTCTTTTTACCGGTAAAACTTTCACTAGCCCATCTACATAAATTCTTTTTTCTTTCCAATTCAAGTTCCAAGATTGATTAAAAATGTTTATTCTGTCCTTATCCCATATAGAATAACACTTCAAGACACCTTTTTCAGAAACTTTACATTTACACCTTTTTTAAAGTTTTTTATCATTCTTCGGTATTTTATTATTCCATGATCCACTGTTTTCCTTTTTTCTGCCTAAATATCATTTTACTTTCTCTCTGTTTGCCTTTTTCTTATAAGAGAACCAAGAAAAACTATATATGTCAAACCTTTTCTTTCTTACTTATTTAGTAAGTTGAAGTGGTCCATTAGAATTATTTGAATCTGAATACGGCACTAATGAAATTTTGACTCATTGGCTTTCATTATCACTTATAATGTCATCAATGGTTAAATACTATGTCGGATTGTGTTACGATTATCAGTTCAGTCGAATTTTGTTTTGTGTACGGTTTTATTTCTATAACTCCTTTTGATAAATCTTCTAACTGAGTAGTATTCGTATTTTTCGCAGTATTCTGTGATTTCTGTATTATCACTATCAACGACTAAAATTGGCAATCCCATGAATAAATTTGAACTTTCTTGAAAACCATCACTCATACGATTTTCTTCATCACTGTTACGATTTTCTGTCACTAATCCAACCATAAACATTCCTCTGCTATTCATCTATAAAAATAGACAATACTTATAAAAATACTTTAATGCTTTAAATATTCATATTAATTTGAATAAACACAATTTTGTTTAAGTCCACCCAGTAATAATTAAAATGCAAAGTTGATTGATTTTACACGTGTTGAAAAATTTCTAACACCCTTAGATTAATAAAATGAGATATTGAGTCATAAATAAGGGGAAAAACTTGTAATTATCTTAACAAAATAGTGTTTATACTTATATTCATAGGAATAATGCATTTTTAAAAATATTGTAACCGAACTCACCTTTTAAATTAAATATTTTGACAGCTACCACAATGCCACTTGATTGTAACGGATTCACATACAAAATGGTGGAGTTACAAATTTTGCAGTGTTGAAATTGGAAGCATAGAAGTTATCAATTTTTCTTGAGGCATTTTTCATAGCACTTTAAATAATTTTGGACATGTAAAATTTTTATAGCATGTGTATTTGAATGTCGAGAACAAAATGCAATTGTTAAGTCATTTTTCGACAAAAGTGGAGATAGCAAATTTACAAATTAGGGTAGCATAATATGATACATGTACAATGTAAGGGAAGTTTCTGACTTAAAAAAGCGTGACACGATCAAATTCTAAAATAAAGAAAAGTTAAAAGCCTTTATAATTGGAGAGTACGAGTATGCGTGACTCTGTATATGGAGGTAGCTAAGGCGAAATATGTGTACCAAGATCGAATGGAGTGGAGATCTGATCCCTCTGCACAATATGTATATTACATGGTGTGATGTTGATAATGATGATCCTCCATATGTTTTTTTTCAAATTTGTGCATGTTTTGTTGTGTAGTTGAATGACTAAATGAATATAAAATTCAGAAGTGTGTGCAGAAGAGGTAGACTGAGGAAAACGTGGCTGGATCAAGTAGGTCACATTTCAAAAGAAGGTTAAAGTGAGAAGCACAAATAATAAATATTGTGTACGTGTCTTATCACGCATGAATTAAAAGTAAGCGGACGGGTTTGTGTCTAGATATACCTATATTAAAGTTGTGATTTGTTGTATCTGCCTACCCTGTTAGGAATATTATGTTATGGGATACTATTGTGCGGCTTACCGTGTGATTCCATATCCCGGTGCGAGGATATCGGAGCCAGAGGTGGCGGCGGCGCTGGGGACACGCAGGCCGGCTGGTTGGGCTGCTGCCAGAAAGATTGGGGCAGAGCACGAAGCTTCATTGGCAGCGGATCTGCAGCATACGCCATCGATAGAATAAAAAGTATAGAACAGCAAATCTGAATCTTGATTGTGCAAAAATATTATGTCAGTAAAATGTCAATTTCATAAAAAATCATAATACGAGTTCATACAAAGTGTTATAGGTTCCACAAATACAAATATATTAAAATACTCGTAGTTTTGAGATTGTCAATTCATCTGCTTAGTATAGTTAATGCTTGCACGTGAATTGGTTTATTTTCTAATCGAAAGATTCATATCCGTACGTACTCGTACGTTACTCACCATGGGAGAGTACAAATATTTTTCATTCTAGTATTTAGATTATACGAGTACATCTATGAGTATGTGCCATGTGACTTAATTATAAATACAAATTGCACCTTTGATGCAAGGCTATCATAGTTCGAAATTATTCGTTAAATAGCTCGTACATACTCGTATTTTTGAACTAGACATTAGTGGCTCTTTGTAATGAAAAGATGCCACAACACTTAATTAAGTTCTTGATTTAAATACGGTTGGCATAAGCTAAATTTATTTAGTTTTACTCCAATACTGTCACAGATATAAATTAGATAAAAAATATTAACATTTAATTTTAGATTTTAACGGAACACTGACCGAATCCGAAAAAAAAACAATTAAATCGTGTTATTTCATAACCACTCTCCACAATAAGTTTTAATTTAAGTTGCATTAATATTATTTTACATTTTTATCCGTGCTTGTATGTTTCTACCTCATTTTTATTATTATAGCTACAATACTACTGAGGTGTTCTATCATCTCTTCCGATGCATCATTACGTTCTACTACTACGAGTATATGATTGAACGGTGGTTATCTAAATTAGTTAAATTTATTGAAGATACTCGTACATACAAACATTTTGTTTTTTTAGATATTAATTTGCAGTCCAATAAAGCACAAGGCTAAAATTGCACCTACGTGGAAGCCATCCTTAATAAATGGCTCGCTTCAAAGTTTTATCCAGAATGCGAAACATTATACTCAAGAAAATGTAGCATGGCCCCTGTGACGTTTGAAGTGTGATATCTCAAAGGGATGGGGTAAAACCTTTTTTTTTACAAATCGAATTGTTTTTTATAAATCGAAAAATTGTTTTTATCTAAACTGACGTTTTAATTCCTAATTTTCATTATACTGACTTTCTAATGTATTGTATGATTTGTATATATCTTTAAATAGGCCAAGATCCACTATGAATTAATACTAATTACGAACATTTAATTTTATGTATAAAAAATCGAAAATCCAATTATCGCATACCCCATCCCTAGCCAATGCAGACTAACGTAGTGACTTTTGACGAACGTCGCAAATATTATTTGATTTTAACAAACTGATATATTTTTGCTAATTTGTAACAAGATATATTAATTTGTCATTATTGTTAGTTTTATGTAATGTATTTACCTAAATAACTTGCTATTTATTAGAATCGAGGCTTATATTAAAGTTGATAAAATAATTAAAATTACTGAACGTCGTTACAAGGTTGTATTGGGGCAAATTTGTGAAATGTCACAGGACCATGCTTTATTTTTATATTAAGGATGTACAATACAATAATATAATAACCAGTGTTTCAACAATACAAATCAGTAATGACTGAGGATGAAATAAATGACTAAATGTTAGCGGGTTCACTATAAAATTATATAATACATATTATATGATTTTTGTTTTGGACCGCCCTTTAGCGGTCGTTAGTTAACATACTATACGAATCTGCTATGCCTTATTTTTATTACACTTAGTCTTGTTTTCGAGGAAGCAAAAATGGGGTTGGAATTGTGTTTTACAATACTAATCAGACTGAAGGGTTCGCTTTCCTTAGGGATCAGTAAAGGCTTCTAAATTGTGTTTTACAATACTAATCAGACTGAAGGGTTCGCTTTCCTTAGGGATCAGTAAAGGCTTCTAAATTTCGAGAATAAAATTCTCCAAAGAATTTTGTGACCAAAATGGACATATGAAGACTGAGGTGAAAACGAGGAATTCGCAGGTTTACTGGCTAGTCACTGATTACAAATTGCATAGAATCACGTAAGCTGACCTACATTGCAACACTGGATTGGATAATGTCTCCCAGGACCTTATGAGACTCAATGTGGAGAACTGGAGGGATAAAGTGCGTGACCGAACCTACGAGTAGACGTCGCATGGAAGCTATAGCCTCTATAAGAATTATATCGGGAGTTAGTACGTACGTTTTCATACTTTTGAACTTAAAAACGAATTATTTAGAAAAAAACTGTGATTTTTACTTGTTAAACTCTTGCATTGAAGATGCGATATAATATTTAATGTCCTGAAAACGTATCGGTAATTAATTACAGATTGTAAAACAATATTCGCGAAAATTTTGAAAAAAATATTTAAAAAAAAAAACATTTTTTGTCTAGTCAAAAAGAATTCTTATAAAAATAAGCCATGACGATTTCAGGCAGTAACTAACGACCGCTAAACAATCAAAATTCAAAAATCGCCTTAAAAAAATTTATATGTATATTTTTGTAATCTAGCGCTAACATTTACGAGTGCTTATTTATTTCATCCTCGCTCACTGCTGACTTCAAATCAACCAGCGAAATTGAAGTTGTTAAAAATATCAATTGAATGAAACATAACATAATGTCTTACGGGTATAAGAATGATCAATTTTTCAATAATAATCAATTTGTAACAAGTTATGTAGTAATTAATTTGTGATATTAGGTTGAATTAAAATAAATTTTAAATACCAATATTTATGATAATGAATGAAATAGAAATTAGACTTTTTTTACTGAAAACTAAATACTTATTTAAATTGTGGAATATAAGAGTTATAATTATATAAAACAGTGTTTTACAATACAAATCAGAGGTCAAGGTTCACCTTATGGAATAATGTTTAAGTTGTAAATTTAAAATTAAATTATAGTACAAACTCCAATATACGAGTATACTGATTAGACTAAAATTGTTTTTATTTAGGAAAGTGATATATTTAATTTAATTATTTTTACCTATAAAATACCTATATGTAAAATACAAAACCATGATCGACATCGAGGACCAAGGTCTGTGGATGCAGAATTTAGAGAGTGAATTACACTTTCGTTGTATAAAGTACAACCTGGCTGGTTTATTACCATGTGACAATCTCTTTCAAACAATTAGAAGGGTGTTAAACAAGCCCTGAGTGAAAGCCAGACTGGAACCTTCATAAAAAAATCGGGGTATCCAACGAGAATCAAACACGCTACCTCCGGTTTGAGACAGGCGTCTTATTAATTAGACCACGAAGGTCGTCTTTGGGAATTGATGAAACATGTTTTTAATGTTACTTTATGTGAAATTTATTTATTTACCGTAATCAATAAATATCGTGATAAACAATAATAATACGTACCCCTTTTGGCTTTGATTTTTGTCCCTAGATCCTTAGCGACCTGCAATTTGACCGATGAAAGATTCGGGATCTCCTGCTCTGCGGTGTCGCCATTCAGCTTCGGAAGTTCGCGGCAATGTTTTGAAAATTGTCGTGATAATGTATTTCCCTTTTGTTTTCTTTTATTAAGTTTATTAAAGGAAAGTGAAAAAACCTTACGTCTCACTATTTGCGTACAATTATTTAAAAATATGTCGTCATCTTCAATTGCGTTGTTATTTAGATCGTCGAAATAACCAGTAAAAGTTTTCAAATTTTCACCGTTGAAAAGTTTATTATTGTTGGATAACAAATCGAAGTTGGCGGGAAAATCTGTCCCCATTTCGACTTCCTTTTCTTCGTCTTCTTTTATCTCTCCCATATCGGTTCATAGTTTTGTTATGAAAGGAAAGATAAATTACAATGTACTCGTGACTGGATATAATATACGATTTGTCATGTGAGCTCTCTATGAGAGACTGACAGTTTTTCGAGAATTGGAGGACATCGAAGTTGTCGATATCGAATAAATGTCGTCGTCATGGCGACTCGGGGGGCAACAGGACAGTCAACACTTGCCGATTGACCAACTTTCTGACCGATTGGAAGTATTGGGTAAATAGGCCAGTGTCATGGCTCTCCAAGTAATGTGAACTACATACAAACTTATACATACACCTGCATGATATACGTCACATGAAATCAATTTATTTTCTCCCTCAACGCTAGGGTTTTCAACGTTTTATGAAATGGTAATATTGGAATATTTCTATTTAGATTAAAATAAAATCTGTCATGTTTCAGTCCAGAACTCCAATAACATTTTTTTTTTCATTTGGAAAACTATATCATCAATAATATAAAGAGAATCAATAAAAAATAATCAAAAATCTAATTATCGTATGATTTAGAAATGAACTCAACCTACAACGGTCCAAAGCTCGGATGGTTGGAAGGAAGATCAAAAATGAGGGTTGGAGAGGAAGGTCAGTAGTCTGCTCTCCAGAAAATTGTCTTACTGATTCCAGATGGATAAAATTATTTTGGACAATGGATACATTTCTGGAATGACCAATTTAGCAAGGGGATGGAATGGACGATAATGAAAATGAGTAATACTAGTTCTAGAATGTTTGCTGGAACGTAATGTCATGAAATAAAATAAATCAACAGATTATAGCCGAGTTGAAAAATCATAAAATAGACGTATGGATACTGAAACTAAAAAGATAGGGATGTGCACGTTTAAATACTCAAATTGTATATTCGTAAACAGCAGAAAACGAAAAGAAAAAGCGTTAGCATTTTATTAAATAAAATATATAAAGATTTCATAGAATAAATTAGTTATATTAATCACAGTTTCGTAAACGTATAATAATCAAATCAAAGTAAATATATTCCACATAAAAGCACATATTTTGATGTAAAATACGTATCTCGCACCGGACGGTCGATCATCACAGACTTGGATAAAATCAAGGCTATGCTTGATTATTTAACGACACGTAAGATTGGCCAGACTCGAAAAAAAAATTCTGCTTGCGACTCGTTACTCAAACGCAATGAAAACGATTTTTTTTCTCAAACGAGTGACTGACGATGAAAAGTAAATTATTTGCAGCACTGTTAGTTGAAAAAGTTCATGGTCACAGAGATGTGAGCCAGCACAGATAAATAGAAAGGCTTGTATGCACCCAAAGAAAGTCATGATGTGTATCTGGTGGAATTGGAAAGGTATCGTGTATTATGAGCTATTGCTACCAAACTAAATTATTAATTCCAATAAGTACTGCTCACAATTGACCACATTTAAGTGAGCAATCGACAAGAAGAGGCCAAGGATGGCAAAAAGAAAAGGCGTTGAGTTCCAGCGTGACAATGCCAAATTACACGTTTCTATAATCACTCGGCAAAAAATGTTGCTTTTTCGCTGGAACGTTTTACTGTATTCACCATATAACGCGGATCTGGCACTTTCTGACTATAATTCGTTTAGATTTTTATAGAATTTTCTTAATGGTGTAAATCTACCAATTTACCAAATTTGAACTGCATAATTTTTTCGCTAAAATGTCTTAGGAATTCCCAGAAACCACAAGAGAGGAATCCTTCAGCTACCAGAGAGATAGCAAAGGCCATCGATAAAATTGGCATACATGATTGATTAAACTTATTTTTGAATTCATAAGATAGTTATTTTGAAGAAAACCCGAGATGAATACGTGTAAAAACCCGATATTCGATTATTTTTATGAAAATAGATTAAAACGAACAGTTCAGATTCGGAAAGAGTCGTGACGCAAAATTAAAAAAATATATACAGTGTTGTATCAGAAATCTTGGGACACAGTAGATGCTTATGCAAAATCCGAATATGAAACAAAGTCATGGTTCAAAGAAGACGAGTAGTTCATATATGTTAAGTAGAATACAAGGGAAAAGAAGATCTAATGGAAATTTTAGTAATTACACTTTGAAGATTATGAATCACTTTCTAAATATTTACTTTTATTACATATGGTACATACCATCACGCCATTTCCCTGTCGGGGTAGGTAGAGGAAAGAGCACTTGACTTTCTTAACTCGACACACAACCTTAGCTTCTTCCACATCCAAACACCTTCTCATACAACCTCTACGATTCCCCTAACTTTCTACTTTTCTATCTCTTAGAATATCATTCACTTGATCCAACCATAACTTCCTTGGTCTTCCTCGCATACACCTTTCACTCACATCTGCACTGTATGTTTTGTTAGTATTTCTTCATTCATTCTACATGCCCAAACCATCTCAACGTTCTCTTATTCATTTTACTTACCACATCAGCCTTAAGTTGATGGACGTGGAAAAAGACTGAGAGGAGCCGAATAAATGCTGTAGAGGTGCGTGGTTTGAGAATAATACACAGTGACAATGTATGACAGAATACGGAATAAAGTGATAAGGGGTAAATGTGAACTTAAAGATGATGTAATTTTATTTACGCTAAATAGTAGCATATATACATTTAAGTACAAAACTTTAAAATTAAATAAGTAAAAAAGTTGAGAGATAAATAAAAACATTAAAAAATCATCAGTATAACCATATGGTATATGAGACTCCAGAAAAAGTTCATGTTTTGAAAACATTATAATTTTATGATATGATCAGAAGTATGTCAATGATATGGCTGAAAATATTCCAAGTTATCTAAAAATAATGACATTTCACTTTTTTGGCAACAACCTTATCTATCACCTGGAATGGACAAGTAAAGCAAATAACGATCGACCAATAAGTCCCGGGACTAACTACTAAAACAACATTTGTTTGCCAAAATTCTTCTTTATTCATCAACATAGTCTCCTTCAAAAGTATTACATTAATTACGACGCTTTCCTAACTTTTCTATGCCAGCGTGTGTAGAACCATTTATCTTTGGTTTCAAAATAGGCGTTAGTTTCGGCAATCACTTCTTCATTGGAGCCAAATCTCTTTCTCTGGAGCATCTTTTTGAGGTCTGCGAATAGCCAATAGTAGCTGGGGTCAAATCTGGAGAATACGGTGGGTGCGGAAGCAATTCAAAGTTCAACTCATGCAATTTGGCCATCGTTACCATCGACTTGTGACACGGTGCATTGTCCTGATGAAAGAGAACTTTTTTCTTCGTCATATGGGACCGTTTTTTTGCAATTTCTGTCTTCAAATACTCCAATAACGCTATGTAATATTCGCTATTGATGGCTTTTCCCTTTTCAAGGTGATCGATGAATATTATACCATGCGCATCCCAAAATACGGAGGCCACAACTTTCCCGGCCGACTTTTGAGTTTTTGGTCGCTTCGGACGACTTTCACCGGCTGCTCACCACTCAGCTGACTGCCGATTTGATTCCGGAGTGTAGTGGTGGATCCAAGTTTCATCCATTGTCACATACCGATGCCAAAACTCATGTTTATTTTGCGTAAACAATGCCAAACAGCGCTCTGAATCATCGATGCATTGTTGTTTCTGTTCCATTGTGAGCAAACGCGGTACCCATTTCGAAAAAAGCTTTTCCATGACCAAATGTTCATGCAAAATAGTGTAAACACTACCAAATGATATCTTCAGGATGTCAGCTATCTCATGCAACTTTACTTTGCGATTTTGAGTTTTTTTTTGTTTTCTGGTGTAACAGCGTCATTTGTGTTTGTACGACCGCGTTTGAAATCAGCATACCACCGACAAATGGTTGTTTTCGACGGAGCAGAGCCCGGATAACACTTTTCAAGCCATCGCTGAGTTTGAACGGTATTTTTCCCCATTAAAAAGCAATGTTTTATCAATACACGAAATTCTTTTTTTTTTCATTGTTTTGAAAATAGCAAAAGTAGCGTCACTAAAAACCACTGTAACTCAATGTCGGAATGTCATGAAAGTTTGACACGTAACTTCTAAAGGTTGGTACTAACTAGAACATTGGATTTGTTATTAGAGGCGCCATCTGTTAGTTAGTCCCGGGACTTATTGATCGATGTATTACTTTATTAATCTTATTAGTGGAGTAAAAATGTGATGGGGAATATCTATAGAAATCTTAGTGAAACAAGAAAAGAACTATAAATTATGAATTATAATATCTAGTCAATATTTTATTATTATTATTCTATTAGAAAACACAAAGATACCATAAAATATCTCCCTTCAATTCAATTTGCAATCTGGCACTTTACATCCTCCCACATTAGGCCAAGACTTCAAATCTTCTTATAACACCATTGCATGGTGTAAAATGGGTATCAACTTTTTTGAGTAGGGTAAATATAGGTATTATCGTGATATAAATACGCCATCAGTTCTGGAGCTCGAACTGTTTCACTATCAGATCTTATATTCTCCTCATTTGTACGCTCATCATTGAACATCAGAATTATGGTGCACTCATGCTATGAAATGCACGCATTCTTTTCTTTTATTTGAATTTATCCTCTCAACAATGACTAGGTAATATCACGATATGGAAAGGTAATATCGTGACATATGGGAGGTAATAACGTGATAATGTGATTTAAAATTGAAATTAATACAAACCCAAAATAAATTATACAAATAAGTCAAAATATGTTTTTATTACTAATACAAATTATTATTTATGTGTATACTTATAATATAAAAAGCTTATTTCTAATACTGTTTCAATAATCATATTCTTATATCGATTCCGCACACTTATCACACATTACATACAGCTCTTCTTCACCAGGTGCAACATTTAGACATGTGTTGTGATATGGCCGGGTACAGTATGAACACTGTACCCAGTTCTGGCCATTTTTATCTCTGACGTCGTTGGAGTATTTTACAAGACACGCGGTACAAGTCCAATCATCTTCAGAGGAATTTTGTTTTAACTTCTTGCTCACTTTCCTCGTAGACGCTGTTGCTGAAGACGTTGGCGCTGATGAGGATGGTTCAGTATTTTCCTGGTCGTTCAAGCATTTGGCGGAAGAATCGATTTTTTTTCTATTTGTTTTTTTCTTTTTAGCCGAAGGAGTCGGGACTACCAGCATGTTATCAATGGCAGATAGCACAGCATGGTGGTCTTCAGCATCAACGTTTTCGTTCGTTTCCTGTATTTGTGCTTGTGGTGCAACGTCTCTTTCCGTCAATCGAGATGGTGCCAGAGCATCGAGCGGAGAGCGTCTTTGTTAAACGGACAGATTCCACATTTTTTTAAAGCGTTGGTAATGTTGGTGGTTGTAAAGGCCTTGAAATAAGCAGGGTTAAGAATGCCGTGGAAATAGGTTCTGTCTGGTTTCTGGGTTGGTTGACGGATCATATACTCCTTCAGACTCTCGTTCCAATGGTTCTTTAGTGATTTGTAAACTCCCACATCTAACGGTTGTAAGATGTGAGTGTTGTGAGCCGGGAAAGTGAAAAGGTAAATTTCATTTTGCCTCGCTAGATCAATCACTTCCGGGGTAACATGTGACGCATGAGAACCCATAAGCAACAGCACTGGGCGACCATCTGGTATAGCCTTGATAAAGAACTGAAACCATTCCATAAACAGATCTGCCTTGATCCAGCCTTTAGATGATAGTTTTACCATCGCATTGGGCAACGCGTCCCGTTTTAGGTTATCACTCCATCTGACACCTTTGAATATGATTAGTGGTGGAATCCATGTTCCGTCTGCGCACACACATCCCAATAATGTGGTATTTTCCCCTCTCTCAGCGTATGTGCGGTTATAGACATATTTTTTACCAACAGAGGTAATAACTTTTCCTTTGTTGGTGACATAGTTGAAACCAGTCTCGTCACAGTTCCAAATTCGATTACAACTATCTTTCAGGCCCAATTCATTAAATTTATTTTCAAGTTTGGTGTAGAAGTCTTGGATGATTGTTACATTGGCCATGGATGCTCAATATGTTGATAAATTTTCTGCTACCCTTAAAGATAGCCCGTACCTTTCTTTGAATGATTGCCACCACCATTTACTCGCTATTTCTCTTTTGGATTGTTTATAGTTCAGGTAGTTTAATCTGTTGCAAGACTTTGCAAGTTGAAATGCAATCTCTCTAACTTGGTGAACGGTCAGCCCAAAGCCTAGTTCCTGCATCTCCAAAATATAATGGAATAACTTGATTTCGACCGGCGAAGGCAGGACGAAGGGTCGACCAATCTTGGCAACGGTTTTATCTTCTCTGGTTACATAGTCCTTTACAGTGCTCCAGGGTACTCCAGTTGCTTTCGAGGCTGCATATATAGTAGAACGGTCCTCGAAAACCATTTTCACAGCATTTTGGATGTCTGAAAGTGCATACTGTCTTCGTTTTTTAGGCGCTCGTGACATCTTAAACAAAAAAAATATAATGGCAGGTATTATCGTGATATTTTTAATGTATAGAATATTGAAAAAAAAAATATGCTCATATAATCTCAAAGATATGTGCTATAGCCTGGCAAAATTAGTTAACCGATAAAATGCATACATATTTTATTAATAATTTCCAAATTCCGCCCCGCCATCTTGGTCACACATTTTGCGAAAATAGCCTAACAAACGGGCAGTCAGAAATAAGCTTTCATTAGATTAATACCCACAGTACAGCATGAACAACATTCCTCATCTATTGAGGAGAGTCTTGTCTATGACTAACGTAAGAAAAAATAGCACTTACCTTGTTGTTTTTATAAAAAAAATATTAAAAATCCTCGACGATAAACACACACTACACAACAATGAGATTTGACATGTCACCGACTAGAAGTTTTGTGGACAGCTTCACGGCCGTCCGAGCGCACATTTTTGTATAGAGCTATCTTTATCACTCTCTAGGTAACCCGTATACAGCGTCTTGCTAGCTTGCTACGATAGGTTGTACTATGGTAACGTTTTAAAAAACTATCACGATATTTCCTATACCACGATAATACCTCCATTTACCCTACCTAGAGCGGACAGTACAGCTCTTGGTCAGCTACCAGGCGGCATTTTTAATATATGACTGAGGGTTCATAAGGGCTATCAAAAGTCAAAGAAGCAGAAAGCAAACTGTGATTTAAGTTCCTGTGCTTGTTGGAAGATGCAATGGATGTTAAAGAAATATTTCATCAGAGCATTGATTCCACTCTTGAGAAATTCGGCGTGGATACCATGGCAATTTGCCATTTCAGACCTTCTTCACAGACATCAGTATCCAATCATGAGTAGGTTGGCCTAAGTCTATACCAAATGTCTCTACTATTCCCAGGCTTCTAGACAGAATGAGAACTATTCAGTATGTAATCAAAGAACTCCTTCTTTCTCTTATTTACCAACACAGGGTCAGAAACAATATTCCCATTTTAATCTAGCACTGCGCTGTGTTGTATTCCTATACCTGTAAAGCTGGCATGATATTTCAAAAAGAGTATTTGAGTCGTTTACACTGGCAGCAGCTTCAATACTAAACACATTTTTCTCGATGTAACAAGCGCTTAAACCAATTTTGTGTCACTGGTCTCTCAGTTCCTCTAGAGAGACAAGGCCTTTCTCGCTGTCCCTATGGACCTAATACAGATCTTTTGGCCATCCTAAATAACTCCCCAGGTTTTATAAAACATCCAGAGGCTTGTTGGGTTTATGGCATCCCTGAGATAAGACCGCAGATTTCACAGTCTCTTTGTAGACGATTGATTAGCCAAACATGGAGGTTGGAGGTTGTTTGGCTAATCAATCATCAATACCATCAAACCTGATGAACAACTTAATTTCGAGATGAGACTAAGGGGACTCTAGTTTGTGGACATCTATCCTCCGCAGAGCAGAAAGCTTTGGGGCTGTAAAGCCATCTGTACCAAGTGTAGGATTGAGGCACTCACTGCTGAAAAGAAAACAGGTGACTTCCAAAAGTTTTTTCGGCTGACAGCTTTCATGGAGGTTAGACAATATGACAAAACTCATACACCATGTGTACAAAGATGAAAGTCGCAACAGTGGTTCTAATTTAGTGAGCCCATTGTTTAGCAGTGGCTAGTAACAGCTTGATGGTAGCTTTGTATCAAGATTTTATTACCCCCACAATTACCAATTTATTTGTTGGTCACTTGAGAAATGTAATTGAGAGGTTTAGCTATATGTACTCATATATTCTCTAATATCTTGGATCAAACCTTTTTCTTCCAGTTTAACTGTTTGTGAAGTATTGATCACAGAAAAAAAGAATTAAAGCTTACCAATTGAGGTGCATGGGAAGGTGTTAACATGCTAGACTACCGTGCAGAAGGATGGCGTCTTGAACTGTGCTGCTTCCAAGGAATGACATGAGCACTTTATTCACCTAATATTTGGGGACATAAGGATACATATGACTCCAGTGATACATTTTTAAAAAGAAAATAAATCTAATCATTGCTAATCTGGATAAATACATAGACTTGTCTCAGAAGAATTTGATTTTCAAAAGAATTTAAAACATTATTCAACTCTATGTTATCTTCTTAATGGTTAAAGAGACTTAAACATCATTTAACCCTATGTTATCTTCTTAATGGTCAAAGAAACCTAAACATCATTCAACTCTATGTTATCTTCTTAATGGTTAAAGAGACTTAAACATCATTTAACCCTATGTTATCTTCTTAATGGTCAAAGAAACCTAAACATCATTCAACTCTATGTTATCTTCTTAATGGTTAAAGAGACTTAAACATCATTCAACCCTATCTTCTTAATGGTTAAAGAGACTTAAACATGATTCAACTCTATCTTCTTAATGGTTAAAGAGACCTAACAGTTTGATTATTTTTCGTGGTTCTGGAAATCTTATCAATAGAAAAGTATGTATGTTGAGGATAAAGAAAGTAAAAAAATTCGATGAATATTGCTTTATTATTATAAACAACAATATGTTTTAACAGTAAATCAATGAAATAAATAAAATATCATAATTTTGAGGAAAAAGTATTCTAATGAATATAACTTTTGAAGTAAAATTAAGTAAATAGAAAAGCGAAACCCTTCAAGGTAAATCTATCACAAACAAATTATTAAAATGAAAAAATATAGCTGCGTACAATAGTTCTGAAAATAAGATAAATGTGGATATTCAATATAAAAAGAAAGTATGTAAAATATTGTGGCTTAGATTATTGTGGACAATGAGTGAAGGTTTTAAAATAAAAGTTGGCAGTATATTTCCACTTTTTTATATTAAAATTAAATACATAAAGAAAGATAAAAAAAATATTGTAAAAAATAGTATACATAGGGAAACTGTTTCTAAAATAGTGTACATACAAGGGAAACTGTTTCTAAAAGTTGCACTTATGGGTTTAAAAAAATATTGATACTATTTGTGATTAATATTGATTGATTCAAATCATTATATTCTTAACCAGGTTAACAGAAAATATATATCACGATAGTTTTTACTTGTTTTCACCATCTCATTACAGTTTCTTCACTTTTGCCTATAAAATTCTATGATTTGCATTAAAATTTTGTTTATGCTTTATATTAACATCCGTCTTTTAAGAAATATATTGCATTTAATACTGTAAGCAAAAGTCACAAACCTGAGGATTCTTTTAATAACCAGTAATTCCATTGTAATGTTGACTGATTATATTATTCACACCTGTTTGTCAGCAAATCAATTAAATATATACTTCCAGGGGCGGCTCACCTTTAAGGGCAACCGGGGCACTGCCCCATACACATTTCTCCTAATAAAAAAATAATAATCGGCTGAAATGTTTTTGAAACGTGTTTTTATTATTGGTATAATTGTAATTATTCTTAGTTTTTCGGAATATTATTTGCACGTAATGAGTTATAAATATTTGAATAAAAACGATATTAACTTATCATTGGTAAGTAGGCGTGAAATATATACGCGCACGAAGTACGATGCACGCATACAACTAAACGAGTTGCGGTGGGGCAGTTTTGTATCTGCCGTGGTCACGCAGTCGCTAGCTTCAGTTAAGCTGTCGCTATGACAGGAGACCCGATGGTGTTTGGTTATTCAGTGGAGGTAAAGAGAAAAGTTCCGTATTACCGTATACAGAAGGTGGCTTTTCCTTTGCTGCATAAAGGTCTGTTGGGGCAAGAGCACGCCTGCCCCGGGCTGTAATGAGCGAAGTTTTTTTTTTGTTTTCATGTTCATGTATTAAATTAATAAAAACGATTTCCATTTGATTTTGTGAAAACTTCATATTTTTATAATTAGTTTTGTTTATTTAATTTTTATACGTTAATAAAAAATATTTCCATTTGTTTTGTGAAAAATACATGTTTTTTTATAATGATAGTTTTTTAATGTTTATACAAGTATGTAAATAAAAATTATTTTTGTTTAATTTCGATTTTTTTTTTTTGATACTTAGTATTTCTTGGTTCGACCTCACTGTACTAAAAATAATAGGTTAGTCAAAAAGTTTTGAAAGCGACATCTATGGAGCAGTAGAAAACCAAAATTTCTACGCCATTTTAGTATTTCATCTTTCATAAGAACGTACTCAAAATTTCATTTCGATCTGTCAATTCATTCTTTGTTTACAAGCCATTTGAAGTTGACGTGTCAGTGTATTTTTTAACAATGGAAAAATCCGAATATCGTGCAGTGATTAAATTCTTTGTTTTGGAAGGTTTATCGGCTACTGAGATCCATGCAAAGATGGTGAAAGTATTAAAGGAGTCTTCTCCTTCATTTCCAACCGTTCACCGATGGGTTTTGGAGTTTAAGCGTGGCCGTACAAGCGTTGAAGACGATCCACGCTCAGGACGTCCAAAAAGTGCATCAACACCAGAAATCATAGCGAAAATACAGGATATGGTTTTGGAAGATCATCGATCGACTGTGAATTTGATAGCTGACACCATAGGCATCTCACATGGAACAACATGGCATATTTTGGCTGAAGTTTTGGGTTTCAAAAAACTGTGTGCACAATGGGTGCCCGCATTTGCTAACAATGCAACAAAAACACGTTCGAATGCGACTTTCTGAGCAACATTTGGAGCAATTTCGAAAGAATAAAAAGGATTTTCTGAGTCGATTCATCACTATGGATGAGACTTGGGTCTACCACCATGATCCTGAATCAAAACAAGAGGCTAAGGAGTGGTTTGAACCAGGCACTTTGGCTCCGAAGCGAGTTCGTGTCCAGAAATCGGCCAAGAAGGTGTTAGCGTCAGTTTTTTGGGATGCAAAAGGAATTTTATTGATAGATTATCTCCAAACTGGTAAGACAATCAACTCTGATTATTATTGTGACCTTTTGGACCAGTTGGATGAAAAAAATTGTGAAAAAAGACCCGGTTTGCAAAAGAAAAAAATCATTTTTCATCAAGACAATGCACCTGCTCACACAGCTCAAAAAACCATCGCGAAAATCAGTGAATTGGGGTATGAATTGTTGCAGCATCCACCCTATTTGTCAGATTTAGCTCCCTCTGACTTCTGGGTGTTCTCACACCTCAAAAAATTCCTTCGTGGAAAGCATTTTTCATCAAACGAAGAGGTTATAGCCGTCGTAGAGGAGTATTTTGCAGGCCTTCCAGAAAGTCACTTCCGTGATGGGACAACAAAGTTGGAAGATCGTTGGACCAAGTGTATTGATCTTATGGGAGACTATACTGAGCAATAAAAGTGATTTCCCCCCCAAAAAAATGTATTTTCATTTCCGCTTTCAAAACTTTTTGACTAACCTAGTATATACAGTTCATTTTTTTTTTTTTTAAATTGGGGGGGGGATCTTCAGCCTCATCATGCCCCACCTGTTTTTAAAGTCACGACCCGCCCCTGTATACTTCATATAATTTGAAGCATTAAAAATAAAACTTAATTTGTTGTGTTCATTACTTCTAGTTTAATTGGAAAATATCATAAAGCTTACATCTGAATCAACTTCAGTTCAACAAATAATCCCTAAAAAAAAATTATAGTAATAATTTGTTTTCCATTGCCATGAGTCAGTAATTTAAAAAATATTTTCTTTCAAATTCTGTAAAAAAATTTATACAGGAATACCTCAATTCTCGAGGCTAATATTAAACAGAAAATGACACAATAAGTGAAATAGAAACAATCGGGAGCCATAATGCATAATGCACGAATATATTGTACTTCCTCCATATACCATATAATGAGAAGATTGTGGAGGTAGAGAAAATATGACAGTTTTCTTGAGGCTTTTAGTGAAAATGTATTTCTATAGCGGAGTTTTCCAATAAACTATTATAATCCAAAGTAAATGCTCATAATACAATCATTAAGTTATGCAATATATTTAAGGATTTTTTTTGCTTTGCATTTTTTCTCATATTCTACTGATAACATACATTAGTCGATGCCAGAGAATTGAATTTTTTATTTCTATGCTCACTTTCACATAACACCGTAAGTATTCAAAAGCGGGAAAATACTAAAATAACTAAAAAGCACAATAATTGAGGAATTCCTGTAAAAATATTCATAAAGAAAAAATGTACTTGAAGTGAAAATTTTAGGAACATAATTTTAAACAAACAGTGAACATGAAGCACATCTCATTGAAAAAGGAATTGAATATAAATTAAAATATTAAAGATAAATAACTACAAAGATACAAAGATACTGATACGTATTATGATCATAATTTCTACTACATATTATAAACAAAAGTATGATGAGTATGATGTGTGAGGGATATAAAGTTATAATAAAAAATATAGATAACAAACAGTTTTTAGTATAAAAAGAAATGGGAGTTTTCAAGTTTGAAGATATTCTGTTAAAAATATTTAAAAAAATAGAAATAAAAAAGAAAATGTGCAAAATGTTTTAAGTCTTCCATTATATAAAGATGGAAAGAGAAGGTACTATTTAATTTTGAGTGAATTTTGTTACTTTTGGTAAAAAAAAATCTAGCTAAATTGTAGAGAAAAATAAAGTGCTCATTAGTCATAATGAATCTGAATGTACAAAATAAATTATTACAAAATTGGAGTGTTTGAACAAAATCATTACGAGTTAGAAATAAAAAAAATGTTAACTTTACTACTTGTACAAGGAATATGTCCTTTTACTACTAGAAGTATACTATGTAATAAGTATAATATGTAATAGGAAATATAATTCCTTTTTGTTTTCTTTATTATCATAACAAAATACACGACTCGAAAAATATGTTAAAAATGCTATTGACATCAATGGAAACTCTAGGGTAATGGTCGCTATAAATTAAACTTCAAATACTGCCCTTTTAATGCAAGACAAGATGTGTCAATTCAGCCCAAGGCCAAAATTGTCATGGGAGTTTAACTATTCAAACTAAAAATTTTGTTTTATTTTTTTTATGCAATTAACACTCTACAAAGAAGATTTTTTATCTATGTTCCAAATTAAAAAGTGAAATATGTATACTTCAAAATTCTTGAAGCTACATCATTTCAACTTGAGTAAGTTAACAATTAAAGGTGCGATATAAGATGTGTAGATAAAAATTAATATGATAGATTTAGCATTGGTCAATTTATAAAATAAACATGGTTTCAATCAATTAATATTTAAAAGGAAAATCATTATTACCTTTCTGTAGGTTATTCCAAATATATATCATACTGCTTAGCATCAATATATAATTCTTGTTACTGTGGGACATGTAATATTTTATAATATGGGACTTACATATAGGTACCTACTTATATTAACTGTTCCCCCATACATGCAAAAAAAAACTTGAACAAAAACCTGGTCTTCAAGCATATTTCATTTCTGATTGAAAATATGTTGTTTAACAAATAAAAATAATAAGCATTTGTATTGAAATAATTTTAAAAACATAATAAAATGAAAATAAAACTCATCGAGTATATTGCATCACATAAAAATAGCATCAAAATTAGAATATTTACACTTAATCCTATATAACATAAATACAATAGTTATTCCCAAATTACCCGTCATTTCACTTTTATAGTTCACAAACAAAAATCTCAAAATAGTTTAACCCTTTATTTACTGAACTAATACATAAAATAATTAAAATTAATAAAGAATAAACCTTTTAAAAATTACACATTTAATATAAAATGGAGTGAAGTGGCGATGAACTGGCAAGGTGATCAAGATGATATAAAAATGTGATTAAACATTTAAATTCAAAATAATTCAAAAAAATATTCTCAGCAATAAAATATTATAATAGATATTTAAATTATAATTAAAAAAAAATGTGTTGTTCAAAATATTTTTTACACTGCTATTTGAGGAAAATAAACAATTTCTAATAAGATGCTGAAAAAAATAATTCTGTACAAATTATGTTTAAAACAATTATTTTTCTTTGTGACTGCTTGTATAAACCAAAGTCAAATATTTTTTCTTTATTACACATGAGATATCAGTAAATAAAGGGTTAATCACAATCCACATAGAATCCTTAATAAAACGCATTGACTTATATAAGAAAATATCTTCTTTTATGAAAAGCAGTGAATAATGATATCAATTCATTTTGATCTTTCAAACAATTTATTAGTGTAAGGGAAAAAATATTTCTTTGAGACAATATTTTCAAGTGTTGAAGATCACAAACACATATTATAATAAAATATCTATTAGATAATCAAAAACTCTTAATTATTAATATCAATGATTTACATTAGAGGCTGAGAGGTTTGTTTGGTAAATATTGATACATCGACTAGACATCAAAAGTGTGCATTTCAAATGTTTAACTGAAAATATGAGTGAAATATTAACATGTCTACAAACACGCAAATCTTATTTAGAATTTAAAAAATCTACAGCAGAGAACAGGGTCACTCAGTGTCAAAAATAGAGTAGAACTTCAAAAACTAACAGTAAAACATTTATTCTGTCCACTTTGAAAATGTTTCTAATTCCTAAATCATAGTTTAGGATAGGTAGGTATGCCTGATAAAAGACTCGGGATGGATGTAACATAGAAAAAAGGACCCTTAATATAAATATTGATTTGATTTGAAGCAAGAAAATTTTAATTTATAAATATCAATTTAACACCTGTTAATTTGAATTCAATACTGAAATCTAAAATTTTCGCATTGAATGCTAAAATGTCAGAATCAAAATACATAGCGTGTTTTGTAATTTTATAAAAACTTCATTGACAATAATTACTTTTAGAACAAAATTTTTTTTGTTGTAACCGATGTAAACACTACTTTTTAGTAACATAACTTATGGCAAGTCTAGTGTCATATAATTTTGAGTTTTGTTGCAAAATAATTTTACATTAATTATTTGAATTCTTTCATAAAACCAAGTTCTACTCTTTCATGAAATCAAAGACAGAAATGTTTTTTATAATTGCTAATAAATTAATAACAATGAATATAGGGAAAAAATGAGTTTTCATAATTATCAGTCAGTCAAATGTGGTAGAGCTACCTTTACAAATGACAAGGGATTTAGAATGTCATAAACACACAATATTCTATCGACATATTTACACAAATGTTGGTCTGAAACATTTACTTATAGCAAATTAGCTTTTCTACTTCTGGTGCACGAACTAATTGACAGTAATGAAGTAATTACCTAAAATCACAACAGTGCAACCAGTTTTTCTTAAAATTTAACCAAAAATTTAGTGAAAATCAACTGATCAAGATGAAGTGTTGTGAAAAATAAAATAAACTGAAATGGATTAAATATGTATAATGCAATTACTATATTTATATTCTAAAGAAAGATATTTGTACTTTTAATTTGAAAATTAAATTAAATTAAATTTGTCATAACCATATCCAAATACTTGGTTTCAACAACAGAAATAAGACTAGAAGATAGACATATCTTTAAACCTTTTGTGTATAACTATTCCTAATCACATGAGGAAAACCTTTCGAGAAAATTATTTTTATAAATTGGGAATGGCATTAAAGAGCTGTTCAAAATTGCAACATTATTGAAACTTCAATAAGCTAATAATAATAATAAATAATGTACAACAATACACAAATTAGAGTTATAAGGCAACAACTACATGAATATTATATGAACAATTGTTGTGAAGGATTGATGCAAGGTATTTTGAATGTGTATTGTTTGCCTAGAAGGAAACATGAGATGCATATTTGGTCTTAGAATAGACTAATTCAAAGCTGATAACGTATGAGAAAAATAACATTTTTTTGCATTCTTTGAATGGTGTCGAGTTTGATAATTTATAATTTCATGCCCATTTATTTAATTTTTAACAAACTTTTAACATTGTCACCATTGTTTTGATCAATCAGAAAATAGAAGGATATGATTATGACTTTGTTTGCTGAAGTATAACAATGCTTTGACATTACTTTTCAAAGTACATTAATTGATGTTTATATTAATTAAAATCTAAAAGCACCTCATAGTAGTAGAGATCACTGCAAATATTTCAAATAATTTATAAGCCGTTTGTAATTATACTACACATGTCCACTAATCTATGTTGGTATATATTCAAAAACACAAACTGTTTTAATTTAACATAAGTAATAATTTAGTTCTTCTCTTTTTGAAATACCTATAATAATAAACTCATGTCGGTTTTACACCAAACATCTGGGCACGGCACAGTATAATTCCAAACAGGTGATACGGTGTCATTTCAATGTTGCCCTCATTAAAATTATAAAATCTGTTAATGACAAAATTATTTTTGACAAGTATTTTCTATATATTTCGTAAACTTAAATTTCTTGTCACAAGAAATATAAATGAAGAGGATTAATGTATATACTCGTATCCTATACAAATAATAAAAATAATGTGCATGAAATGCAATTATATACAATTTGTTCAATTTTCTATATAATGAAATTTAGAAATACATAAGTACATGTAACCCTTTACTTTCAGTCATAATAATACAATTTAATTTTAGATTCAAATGCACAAACAGGAGATACTTGCCTCACCTATATCATCAAAAGGCGGCAAATAAGAAACATTCAAAAAGAACAAAGTGAATATCGAATTAGTAAATAGACTCAGTTCATTCCATCAGTCAAAAATACAAAGTGTGATAAATGATGTAACAATAGAAATGCTTGAATTCATATTGTGAGACACTTAAAGGTATTTAACTATGTTACCTTACCATGACTGTATAACAGCGCAGTATGGCATAAATCTGTTACATACATAATATCTTTAAGATTCAAAAATATTTTATTTAATTGCATTAATCTTAAGTTAAAATGAATATTTACAATTGAAGCTCAGCTTACACTATTGGTGGTACAGCCCTGTACACTACATGTCGTAAATAATACGAACATGTCATCACAGCAAATTATACATCACTGTCTCCATCTGTAGTGTTGTGATTTGGCTGACCAAAGTTCCTGGTGATGGACTCACTCATAGTGCGAATGTTAGCCAAATAACGATTAGCAGGTTCATCCGAATCATACAATCCACTTAAAGATTCCAGCGAAACTAGCGCTTCCGAGTCTAAAAGACGAGAAGATGCTCTAGATGACACGCTTGCATCCTCTCGATCAAAGTAACACGAGTTAACATCACTAAGGGCCCCTTCTGCGTCAGTGAGGCCGGCCTCATTGAGCATAGAGACATTCTCCAAAGCAGGGTCATCTGTGATATATCCGGTACTCTCTGCAGGACCATTGTCCGCTTCTGCTTCTGAACACGATGAGCTCCACTCTGACTGACTTTCTCCAAATATTCCTCTTTCACTTAATGCACCTGTTGTAGCCTGCAAGAAAAAAAAAATATTTGTAATGTTTGATACTAAAAATGCTGAAGTAAACAGGCAAACAAAAAACTCAAAACTAACCTGATGCCTTTGGTTGTGACTGTGTGGGTGGTGGTGATCTTCAATAATCTCATTGGATGAGTCATTGTCGGTCTTGTCACATGAATAACTAAAAAAAGTAAAAACTCTTGGATTTTAAGTTTAAATAAAAAAAAACTATTAAACTGTAGGTACTCATTGTAAAATTGTTTGCTTCAAATTTTATTCACAAATTTATGTTTTAAATTTGCCTTAGAAACTTAATGTATAAAACAAAGAAATAAATTTAATTTAATGTGCATACTAAATTTAATAGAATTTATTGTATTTTTAGATAAATCTACCTATAAATACAAAAGTAAACAACATCGCATAGGTTTAGTTTTATCTTTATTTTAAACAATCAAAATTAAAGATAAATTTCATTATGATTTTTTTCATGTGGACATTTTTTTGTCTATGACATAAAATATTTAAAGAAAATTACTGATAATAAGGTGTGATATAAATTGGTCATTTTCAACACATTCATTTGAAAAATAATCAAAATATGGTAAGAAAGAAAAATGAAATATATTTATGCATATGACATACCTCCTGTGAACATTATTCAGAGTATTATCAGGTGAGGGTAAAGTGACAACAACATCAGTCGGCAAAACCCCTGGGAACTCGGAGTTGGGCCGTAGCGGAGATTTTATAGCGCAGCCTACAGACATTTGAGTGACTTGAGCAACAATAGGGCCATTGCACGATCCATTCCTTTGAGGGCTTGTTAGTTCATCTTGTTGTCTCGCTAGTTGGGTTATGGCCGCTAATCCCACTGCATGCATAGGACTGCTGTTATTATTGCAATTCCTTAATGGATCTAGATCTAACCTCAATTCTTTCCGCTCTGGCTTTGGTGGAATATTCTTTAGTAAATTTTGATCATCTATTAATTTTTGGATTTCTCTTTCAAATGGAGGAACACATGCAATATCATGTGGACTACGTTTGATGTAATTATCTCTACTTTCATGGTTTAATATCTTGATATTAGCAGATGTCATAGGCGAATGCTTGTTGTTGCTTCCAGAACTAGAATATGAGTGTGTCCGAGGTGGTTGATGTGCAGAAACTACATCTTTTTTGTCAGTTTGACTACATCCATCTCTTTTGGATGAAATCTCACTATGATTGGTAGTGGCTTTAGATGAATTATCCTCTTCTCTACTTGAAGCAGTGATACAATTATGTAACCTATCGTCACAAGGTGAGCTTTTCAATTTTGTCACTTTTTGTCTGGATCTGTCAATAGCATTATTATTATTGTTGTTATTGCCAGCCTTTGTTTGGCGACCAATATACTCAAAACTGGCACAACTTTCTCCACAGTTAGGAGTTGATCCCGGAGGGTCCACCATAACTCCAGCAGGAAACAACCAAGGAGCAGGAAGAGGAGCGGCTAACGAAGCACGAGGAGGAGACGGTGATGCATCTGTTGTTCGAGAATAACTTTCATCGGAAGAACTTATGCTAGGAGATCTAGTGAGAGAACTGAGTTCATCAGCAGAAGAATGAATTCTTGGACTTCGTGATGATGCTCCAGGTAAACTTTCCGAAGATCTATGTCTTTGTAATCCTCGAGGCTTGGCTCTTCGTCTCGCTGGAGATGACGGGCTCCGAGGCGGAGGCGGGCGGGGCTGTGCTCTGGGCCATGGAGGGACTAGGGCTCGAGGTGGAGGCGGCCACCGAGGACCAGGATAGCATGAGGGTTGATGTGGTGGTAGAGGAGGTGGTTGAGATTCATCATCCATTACAGCTTTCTTGTTCCCATTTTTTCTATTTCTACTTCCTTTATTACTATTACTAAGACTGCTGGGTTTGAGTCCCGTGGGAAGGAGTGGATCATTTTCTCCATGGCCATTCCCAGACCCTTGTGGCACAGGAGCCTCCCTGAGGGAGGGCATACGAGGAGGAGGGGCCGTGCGCCGGCCAGGATTCTGTATCATGGCAAGGGGAGTGGCCACTCCCCCAAATGCACCTGGTGCATTGGGCGGTATAGTTGGACTCTGCCCTACACTGTTTTGTGGCAACCGATCAGTTAAGAAAAAAGTTGTCATTTCTCCTTTTCCTTTAACCTTAACTTTTCCTCTGCATGTGAATTGGTAAGGCATATCTTTAAGCACTTGATAAACTTCTTCTGTTACTTGTGTATGATTTGGCAATCCTGTAGAATCCATTCGAGAAGCAACGTTGACTGTATTTCCCCAAATATCATATTGAGGTTTTCTAGCTCCAATTACACCAGCAACAACAGGTCCAATATTAATTCCTAAAAAAATACATATTAAAAAGTTACAATGCAATCTCTCAATAAAATATATTATTATAAGTTTGAATAAAGAATATTGTGCTTGTCTCAGTTCTTCCCATTATGGTTTAAGGAGTTTAGATGTGTGGTTCTGATGATTAGTTTATTATTATTATTTCATCAATCTCTGAAAATTGATTAAGTATCTGGAAAATATAGGCTCATATTATAAACCAGTTAATGAACAACAAATCTATTCAAATGAGTATTATACATTTTAGTGATTTGATCTATATAAAATATTTGAGTTTAACTGCTAACATAGTGATGAAAAAACCCTGAGCTCTGAGAGTTCTTTTTTAATAGGCAACGTAATTGCTGCCATAGTTCATATGTCACTTGTACCATTATTGAAAGCATCGTTCTTATTCAACTTAGTATAGAGAGAAGGGTGGAATACTTTTAATACTAACATTGGTCACATGTACCAGTTTCATTAATCTTAAATAACTGAGAAGGTAATGAAGATATTTTTAAATTGACGCCAGATATTGCATTCTTAAGTTGATTGAAGTTATTATTATTTGCTTATAAAATAATATAATTGATATTATCATGAATACAAGTTCTGCAACATGTTGACCTGTTGAAATGTGTTACTTGTAACAAAATGGCAGGTACTTACCAACTCTCAACATAAAATTGTTATAGGAATTATCATTAATATCCTTCAGCTTATCTCGCATAGCAAAGACAAATTCAACTAAAGTAGCTAAATACTTCTTTGAAGTTGCTTCATCATTCATGCGTTTTTCCGGGATTAATCCAACAGCAGCCATGTACGTAGAGCCAACAGTCTTAATCTTGTCTATTGCACTGAATCTATCCTCACCCAATAACTGAAAAGTTAGTAAATAATGAAAAAATGTTTCACTAAAATCAGAGGACTCGTGTTATATTAATATTCACACAAATTGAACATTTTATTTGTTTTAAAAACTTTATTTTGAATACTTTAAAAATATAAATATTTTATAATGTGTTTAAAATCAGAAATAATAAAATAATATATTTAATGTGAATAAAAACCTCATCAAAGTCGGCGATGATTTCGTTGAGTAAGCGCAGACATTCCATGCCTTGGTTGTTTCCATCCAGCTCCATGTAGAACTCGTGGTAGTTGGTGATGGAGGCGAAGACCACTCCAACTCGGCTGTATGACTGGTGATACAGGTCCTGGGACAAGGTGTTCTGTACGCGTACAGTACGCCACAGAAAAAAAACACCCAATGAGCATGCACCAAGCCTAACCTACAGGGCTTTAGTCACAAAATGGCGGTGGAACTAGGAAAATTATTATACTTCTATCTCAAAAAATGCTCCCAATGCTGTTATCACAATCTAAGCCAAAATTACTCACAATCTAAATGTATTTTGAGATGAAAAATGAAATGCTACAAATTAAAATTAACCCATTTTGTTAACAAACATTGTGATGACAGGTATAGATTAAAAAAAATCTGGAAATATCATGTAACATCTACTTCAGCACTTCATCTAAAATATATATTAACCCTTAATACTCAATTGTCGGCACACAAGCGACATGTATACTTTAGTGGTATGAATCAATTATCGGTTGACAGCAGATGTGTTCACTCTTGCTTTAAATCAGGGGTCTCCAAACTCTTTAGCCTAAGGGCCACACTGACTCCTCCACTAAGTCCCAAGGGCCAAGACCTACCATGTCATCATACCAACATACTGTAAATTTTACAATGTAATCAAAATAAACTATGACGGGCCGGATACCGGGCATATCCGCCCTGCAACCGCGGGCCGGATTGGCGGTGCTCGCAGGCCGTAGTTTGGAGAACCCTGCTTTAAATAATAAATTTCGTACGCAATGAATACACTAACTTTAAGTCCATACATTTATTTAATCTTCAGATATTAAAAAACTTTATTTTTTTTTGAGATATAATAAAGGTTTTTATTATATTTTTGACATTTAGTGTAGTATTTTTCACATATTTAATTGATTGCAGAAGAATTGAGTGGCAGTGATTACGATTACACAGCAAAAATGGGAGCAGAAGACAAAGCAGATCACTACTGCAGCAGTTACCCATTCAAGAAGAAGACCTTGAAGTGTGGAGGAAGACATTCTTCTGGCTAATAGAAGTTAGTGTAATGAACAACTTCATTGTATTTAATAAAAATTAACAAGGATTGCAACCTATTTCTTATAAGTAGTTAAGGAAGGATTTCATTTTAGCAGGAGATGCAACGGAAGGTCATCTTATCATAAAAAGAAGATGACCAAGTATCAAGGACACTGAAAAATGCTTGGATGGAAAGCCACATTTCACAGTCGAAAAAGAAGGAATATCTAAAGGCTGTACCATATGCATTAACTAACAAAACTCCTGGAGAAAGAAGTGAAATGGTGTGGTTTTGTGAGACATGTTCCAAGAAACTAGACCTTTATTCTGGAAAATACTTCAAAAAGTACTACACACAGCAGAAATATAAATGATAAGGTATTTTCTTTAACAATACCTTTTTGTTTCAGTAATATTTAATGATAAATAAATATTTTATGATCGATTATTTCAAGAATATCTAAAAATCTTTATCGTGTATAAAATTAAATAATATCTGCTGCAAACATATCATATACACGTGTGTATAGGTGTAAAAATTGGAATAGTAAGGGTTAAGACAAGGGAAAATAAAAATCACAATCATTCAGATTTATTTCTTGATATGCCATTATTTAATGCCATTAAAAATACTTGGATTATCTATACTTTCTCTCAGTTTCTCATAATTCACCAAGAGTTCCATTGGGTAGGAATTAAGGCACTCAGTGCCAAAGTGGAACAGTCAACCTGATGATGATCATTTAGACACAATTGAAATGTAACAGAAGGGAGAAATACTGAATACCAAGTACCCGAAAGCAAATAATTACTTAGAAATTGATAAAATCTTTGAATCTGCTGACAAACCAATCATAACGCAAGAAGATAAACAATGTTAAAAGAACAACTGACAGTGATGATGATATGATCCATAGTAATCAATGATGACTGTCAGCTTTAATGAGGATGAAAGATGCCTGTGTTTCTAGAAGTTTATTGTGTACAAAAGGTTGTACTTCAGAAAACACAGTCTTGGCAGATGTAACCCAATGTTCCGAGGCAAGGGATCAGAGTTCTAAGACTAAATTGTTTTTTTAGTAAACCTGTAATACATAATTGGATTTTTTGTGAAATTTCGTTCCTTGAATTTCGAAATAATGGATTTTTACTGTATAGTCAAAAGAGATCTACATATTAACGTTATTTTTCCATATAGTCAACTTTCACACATTTACGATATTATCACCAGTTTTCTTACATCATTATCAAAAAAGTTTGCCACCGGTGTATTGAACCATTCATAAATGCCGTTTACGTATTCATCACCATTTTTATACCGCTGCGATGCAAACCATTTCCTTAAATGCATAAAGGTGGTAGTCACTTGGCTAGATCGCCCGACCGACTGACTGCTATGTTATTCATCATGAATATTCATTCGTCCTTCTTGAAACAAACATCACAACCTTACTGACACTCATAATATTTAGCCCATAAACATTTCAAAGTTGTCTGTGAATTTTAGCAGCACTATTGTTGGTGGAAATGTTTATTGCTGCACTCATTGTAAATTACTTACAAGTGGCATCGAAAATTAATTTGACTGCGACAAAATGACTGATATCGAGCAACTGACTCATACAAAGATCTTACTATTTTCTTAACTGACCTAACTCAAAAAATATACCTCGTATTAGTCTTAAATGTAGAAAAAAAAAACTAATGGTTCATCATGATTGAATAAATTGTGCTCGAAATTATATTCTCAAATCGTAAAATTGATATGCCTGATAAACCACAATGCCAGAACAAATATACATATGAGTTAAAAATATTTTGAAGCATCAATATAATGAATTTTGATTTAACCAACATGAACAATAATTAATGGTGATGTTATACAACATATGTAATATGTAAACCATAACCAAAAAAACATTTTAATTTAATCTATTATAAATGTTAAATTTTCCCAATTGAATCACCCTTCATGACTTAGTGACAATAGGTTAGAATATGAAACATGATCAAATGATCAAATGAGTAATACACAATATACTGAAAATAAACAATGATTATTTTATTTAATGTTTTTAGAATGAATGAAACGAAAAAAAAAATTTAAAATATGTACATGTGCAATTAATGTATAAAAAAGTTAATAACTTCCACTATTAATTAACATTTGAAAATATTTGTCAATTATTGATCAATTTGTTAAAGATTAAAGAAAAAAGTGTGATATAAAAAATTAACAATTTTTGTATTTACATTATGTACTGCTAAAGTAAAAAATACAGGACTATGTAGATAAATTGGGTTCTATATGAAAAAGCAAAATAAAACCTAATTGTTAGCATCTAAATTCAATAAAATGTATGAACTAATCTAAGGTTTATAGAAAAAAAAAACTAAGCCAAAATAAAACACAACATTTTGAATTGTTACAAATGTGGGACTAAAGTATTTTTGTAGTGTTTGAAATAATTTAATTAGTTAATGATATTACATTTCGTACATTTAAAAATATTACAAACATAACATGTATTTGGGAATTGCATGATAAATTTTGCTTTTGAATTTGGTGCAATTATTATGTGCAAAGAAAACAAAAATATATTTTTTATGTATCAATTAATCATATAAAAGAAACAATTATAACTCTGGATTCCAATACTATCTCAATAATGAATTAAAATGAAATTTGGCACTTATTGGCATAATTATGCAAACAGTAAAAGTTCCTTACTTAAAAGAATGATAATTCGTATTTATCATAATTTTTTTAGATCCCAAAATCAAATTTTAATAATAAATTTTACTGTCAATTCGAAAAACTGCGCAATTCATTATGTTTTTTCATCAAAAAATATTTTTGAATTCTAATAATTCGAAATTTTTGGTTGGCGACCCCCAACTATCAAAGCACTCAAATTCCCAGGGCTTCACTTATATCCAAAGATTTAATATTGAAATATATCAAGATTATTATAATAAGTATGGGCCCACTGAGAATTTGTAAACAAAATGCAACTTCACCGAAAAAACTGACACAGTTCAAGTTTCTGAAATTGAGCATACTGGAATATGTAGTGTAAGCGAGATATCCTTTTTTAAACAAAATAACATAAATGACATTAATAGGTATCGGTTTGAGCGTTCTTTTCATAAAAAATATGTATCAAGTCTGTAAATATGAAGCATCGATTTTCTGTTACCATTTGAAGAAAACTGCTACAGAATCGCATCGAATGCTTGTCGAAGGTTACGGTGAGCACGCTCTTGGTAAATCACAGTGCTTTGAGTGGTTTAAAAAATTCAAAAGTGGCGATTTTGACGTGAGAAACGAAGAACGCGGAAGACCACCGAGAAAGTTTGAAGACACGGAATTGCAAGCATTGTTGGATGAGGATGACGCTCAAACGCAACAACTCGCGGATCAATTAAATGTGACACGAGAAGCCGTCTCCATACGTTTGAAAGCCATGAGAAATATCCAGAAGGTGGGAAAATGTGTTCCACTTGAACTGAATGAAAGACAGCAGGAAAACCGAAAATCCACTTGCGAAATGCTGCTCGCCAGGTACAAAAGAAATTAATTTCTCAATCGAATTGTGACTGGCGATGAAAAATGAATATATTTCGAGAATCCTAAGCGTAAAAGATCATGGTAACTCCAAGCAAACCATCGACATCGACTGCAAGGCCAAATCACTATGGACGGAAGACAATGTTCTGTGTTTGGTGGGATTAGAAGGGTGTTATCTATTATGAGCTGCTAAAACCTGGCGGAACCGTTAATACTGAACACTACCGACAACAAATGATGTATTTGAACCAAGCATTGCCTGAAAAACGACCAGAATATCAAAAGAGGCAACACAAAGTGATTTTGCTTCATGATAATGCACCATCGCACACAGTAAAACCGGTCAAGGAAACGATTGAGGCGTGTAGTTGGCCAATACTTTTGCATGCGGCTTATTCACCAGACTTGGCTCCATCCGATTACTATTTATTTGCATCGATGGGACACGCACTTGCTGAGCAGCGCTTCACTTCTTACGAAAATGGCTCGATGATTGGTTTGCCTCAAAAGAGCAAGTTTTTTTAGCGTGGCATCCACAAATTGCCAGAGAGATGGGAAAAAAGTGTAACTAGCGATGGGCAATACTTTGAATAAAATATTTTTTACCATTTTCATACAATAAATGTGCATTTTCTATAAAAAAAATCCGGTTTCATATTTACAGACCTGATATTTTTTATTTTTTTATTTTCCCTTTGCCAAAAAGTTTGAATCTTAGATTGAGACATGGATATTGTAATCAAGTGCGCAACCAAATAAAATTCAGCGACATCATCATATTTATATTACGCATGTAAACATAAACAAGTTAATTAATCTGTGTAAAAAAATGACCATATCAAAATAAAATAAGTTTGTAGTATTTTTTTTAATTGTATGTGTGTTTTATTTATCATATTTCTCATTTAATATGTGATTATGTCTCAATATTGCAGAAATACATATATCGTCAAAATTTTACTTGACTTTTTAATTTTTACAGTAAGAAAAAATGGCAGTGATATTCCTAGCCGTTAGGAAATACCGCAAAAATTCAAATTGATTTTTTAGTGATCGTGTAATTTGTAATTTGACTTGTTTTATAAAATTTGGTCCTCTGAATTTCAAATGAACAGATTTTTACTGCATTGTAATAATTGGACTCAATAAAATTTTTGGACTTAACATGTCTATATCTGTAAATATGAAACCGGATTTTTTTATAGAAAATACACATTTATTGTATGAAAATGGTTGAAAATATTTTATTCAAGTATTGCCCATCGCTAGCTACACATTTTTCCCATCTCTCTGACAATTTGTGGATGCCACTCCAAAAAAACTGTTGCTCTTTTGAGGTAAAGCAATCATCGAGCCATTTTCGTAAAAAGTGAAGCACTGCTCAGCAAGTACGTGTCTTATCGATACAAATAAGTAGTAGTCGGATAGAGCTAAGTCTGGTGAGTAAGCCGCATGCGAAAGTATTTGCCAACTAAACGCCTCAATCGTTTCCTTGACCGGTTTCGCTGTGTGCGATGGTGCATTGTCATGAAGCAAAATTACTTTGCGTTGCCACTTTTGATATTCTGGTCGTTTTTCACGCAATGCTTGGTTCAAATACATCATTTGCTGTCGGTAGCGTTCAGCATTAAAGGGTTCGCCAGGTTTTAGCAGCTCATAATAGATAACACCCTTCTGATCCCACCAAACACAGAGCATTGTCTTCCGTCCATAGCGATTTGACCTTGCAGTCGATGTCGCTGGTTTGCTTGGAGTTACCCATGATCTTTAACGCTTAGGATTCTCAAAATATATTCATTTTTCATCATCAGTCACAATTCGATGGAGAAATGATTTTCTTTTGTACCTGGCGAGCAGCATTTCGCAAGTAGTTTTTCGGTTTTCCTGCTGTCTTTCATTCAGTTCATGTGGAACCCATTTTCCCACCTTCTGGATCTTTCCCATGGCTTTCAAACGTATGGAGACGGCTTCTCGTGTCACATTTAATGGATCCGCGAGTTGTTGTTGTGTTTGAGCATCATTCTCATCCAACAATGCTTGCCATTCGGCGTCTTCAAACTTTTTCGATGGTCTTCCGCGTTCTTCGTTTCTCACATCAAAATCGCCACTTTTGAATTTTTTAAACCACTCAAAGCATTGTGATTTACCAAGAGCATGCTCACTGTAAGCTTCGACCAGCATTCGATGCGATTCTGCAGCAGTTTTCTTCAAATGGTAACAGAAAATCAACGCTGTCAGCGAATCGTAATTTTCAAGCACAAAAACAGACATGCTCAACGCTATGAAAACATATGTAGTTGTATTAAACTTGTATTGTTGTGAGTTAAAAGTCTTTGACAAATGTAAACACAAGAAAAAGGCGCCAATGACGCGGTTTGACAGTCACTACATTGACAACTAGAGCCATCTATGAGCAAATTCCGGTTTCATATTTAGAGACCTGATATACACATGTCATGATATTGTTGCTAAAATGGATCTATTTTATTATCAAGTTGGATATGGATTATTATTTAGCACATTGCTTAAAAAGTCAAAAACAATAATTTTGTAATCTAACATAGAATGAACATAGTTATTTAACTTAATAAATTACCTGATGCTATCTACTTATTTTACTGAATTATATACATTTATTTTAATTTAAAGAACATTTTATTCTATAGCATTTTTTTACCTAATATATTCACATCCCTAATGAAAAAAATATTTGAATTCCATCTGTAAATAGTTTGGAAAATTATTGTAGATTAAGTGAATTGACAATAATAAAAAAAAACTTGCAATGAAAGCTAGTATTTATCTAAAATAAAATTAAATAAAACAAAACATACCATGTTTGTTCGAAACTGGTTATCAAGGAAATGTGTGGCTACGTGTGCTGGGAGAAGATTAAACAAGATCCTTTTGTTGCTGGTTTGCAGTGCATCCATATCTCTCTTCTCCTGGCGTGCCTGCGCTTGCCACAGGAAGTCCAGTCGAGCAGTCCACTCTACTTGGCGCGCATGGAGCACCACACCTAAAGCTAAGCCTACCACTTCAACACATGAGACGACACCAGACGGCACAATTGACCTAACAAGAAAAATATTTTTATGAATAATTAATGTTTCCAAAGTTTGTAAAGGAAGGGAAGTATTTCGAAAAGGTGAAAAAGGGAGAGAAAAATATTTACCATTCTATTTTCAAAATAAAGTTTTTGATAATTTTTTCTGTTAACAGTTCATACCATAGTCTTTATTGCCAGTGTTATAATTCTTTTTCCTTAGATTAAATCAACATTTTGGAGTGGCCTATTGGTGGGACGTATCAAAAATGCTCTTCATAAATCCTTTTTATTTTATTTTTTTTTCTCTTAAAACTATCATGGTAGTTCGGTAAAAAAAAAAAATTTAAGTGTTATGTGTATTGAACAGTTATTGTATATAAAACTGTGATTTAACGAAATGTCATGTTGATCTCCTTATTTAAAATGAATTTGACATTTAATTTAGTGTTACAATAAAAGTGAAAATTTCATAATGTAAGGAAAACTAATTACGCCACTGGCAATAAGGACTATTGTATCCATGCCATAAACAGTGGATTAAATAACAAAACTAATTTTTATACTGAGGAATGCATTAATAATTTTTAATTTAAGTATGGAAATAAGAAGCCGACTCCTTAATTTCATAAGAAAAATACATTTTGTATAAAGTCTTCCTTTTGTATGTATAAGCACTAATAAAATAAACCTTTGAAGGAGAGTAAAAACAATACATTTTATTTTATTTCCTTTATATCACTCAATTAATTGGAAGTTTGGAATTTGGTTTATAAGTTTCAATTATGAAATTTTTTATAAATTTATTTATTCGAAATAAATTTTTAACAAAAAAATAAAACTAGTAGAATAAATAAATAATATATATACCCAACAATTCTATCATAGCATTCAAATAAGTGGTTATGTGTTCCCTGCATGAGCAACAAGTATCCTGCAGTCATGATCGCTAGAAGTGCACCCTTGATTAGTATCGGAAGACGGAGGAACACTGCCACCCCTAGCAGGGATAGGCAGCAGGACAGCGAGATGTACAGGGGCACTGGGCAAGCCCGGTGGTCAGACCATGAGTATTGCTGACTAGTTAGAGTTGCATTTTGATCCAAGCAAGCTTCTACTCGACGACAAGTGAACTGAAATAAAATATTTTATTATTCAATTAATTTTAATAGATTCAAATATTCCAAATTCAATCAACAAGTTTAAGCACTTTCGAAATGAAGTATATGGAAATCTTTTATGAGATTTTAGGAGCTGATACCTTAGGAAAATTATGGTCATTAGGTGGTATGTTCTGTCTGAAACACAGGGATGCCATGAACAGCTATGATCTCATACGATGTCAGACTATGGATAAACATCCATAGTCTGACCCTCAATGTCCTGCCACATAAGACCAAAACTGCAAATCTCCCTATCGTAGCATCGTTGTATGGTGTAGGATGGGCAACTAATGAGTTGAGTTTCTTGCAGACAATAAAACAGCGCAGTTCATGAACCAGCTACCAGTTGGTATCCTTAATCTATGATCCAACCACCTCCAACACTTCACCCTTATTATTCTGGTTATAGGCTGCTGTTGCGTCTAATAACAAACTGCCTCATTCGTCACATGATCACACCACAATTCCCCCATCATCCTCCTAAGGCATCTATTTTAAAAACTGAGGAGTCTTCTTTTTTGGGTCTTAGTAACATGTCATGATTGAAAGCCATATAGTAAAATAGGCAAGATGCAGGTTTATACTTTGTCTTCATACTAAATGCTGAGGAGTCTTATATAGCCCTCATATTATTAAAGGTACCGCTGGCAGCACCCATCCTAATGGGTAGTCCATTTCTGATATTTACATCCCCAGCAACAATGGCACCCAAATGCTAAAATTTATCAATTTGGTTAATAGAGACACCATTGATGCATATGGGGGTTGTTTTATCACGGCATGAGTCATTACACATGAACTTTGCCTTCTCTGTGTTTATACACAGGCTAAGACAGAGAGTTATCTGATAAGCATATACTACACACTGTAAATCTTCCACAGGGGGTCTTAAGAAGGTTATATAATCCACATATTCAAAATTGTCTAGCTCTTCTACAGTTCCACAACTTTCCAATATTTGCAGTATTGGGAGGCCCTTCAAGAAGTTTCGAGGAAAGATGATAATAATAAAGGAGCCACAGCCCTGCCGGACTCCAGTCCTTACACAGCATTTGGATGTTCGGTTATGATGATGATGACAACCTTGGGAAATATACCGACAACCTTGGGATGATGATGACAACCTTGGGAACCGAGGACCTCTTCCTATGCTGACTGATGGTCTGTAGTAGCTGTCCAAGGCTTATTGAAAATCAATAAAGCAGCAAGCAAGCAGTAGTTTCAGTTCTTGTGCTCGTTGGAAGATGCAACGGGTGTTAAAAATTTGATCCACACAAAACTAACAAGGAACAAAACTGCATTGCTGCTTTCTCAGGACAGTTAGAATAGGCTACTAGATGTAACTATGATCATTTGAGACAACAACCCACTCACCTTTCTTATAGATGGTGACAATGGATTCATTTTGCCAATATCTTGGACAGTACTCCTCATTCCATATCAATTCATAAAGATGTTATCTACCTTTACTGAGTGTGGTAAAAAAATAATGAAAAACATAAATACTGATTTTTACGCAACATATATTTTTTAGGTTATACAATGTTATATAATTCTCATGATACTTACAACATTTACTTGTGCCACAGTGTAAATAAGTACAATCGTAAAGGCTGTTATGGCATGTCTCAGTGGAAAGGATCTACTCATGTCCCAAAGTAGCCATCTAAGGCGGACAGCCAGCAACAGCGCAAGAACCCCTGACAACCAAGCAAATGCTGTGAGGAAGAGTAACAGGAGAATGGTGGTGCGTGGGAGTACCGCTGCTTGGAGCAGTCCTACAGAGACCAGCACCACCAGGCCACAAGACAGAGAGCCTACCCATCCTCCGTCCACATCAGCATGGTACTGTAAGAGATTATTAATATTAATTTCACTTTATGTCGTACAATACATACGAGTACATACATCACAAACAACTGTGCATTACCTCAAAAACATGTGCACCTTCAATAGATTTCAGTATTACTTTAGTTTAATGTTTAGTTAGTTTATACATATATTAGGTCCTTACATATGAAATTGGCGTTTTGCCGTACTGGCAACTTTGATCTCAAATATCTTCTCTTTGGTTAGGAATTCCAAATTCAAATTTATACAGCTATTTACTCAAGTATTTGTGTTTCGAAAATTATAATTCATTTGTTTTTTCCTCAATTGTTTTTTTTCTTTGCGTCACTCAGTTTACAAAATGGAAAACTTGAAATATCGCGTTATTTACGAGTACGAGTTCCACCGTGGCACCAGTGCTGCAGAAACGGCTCGAAGGATTAATGATGTGTATGGCGACGGTGCCGCAAAAGAAAACACAGTGCGTTTTTGGTTCCAACGTTTTCGTTCTGGAAATTTCGACCTGCAGAACAAGCCTTGTGGACGGCCGGAGACCAAAGTTGATAATGAAGAATTGAAGGCTATTGTGGAAGCGGATCCATCGCAAACCACGTCCGAGTTAGCTGCAGGCTGCGGTGTTAGTGATAAAACTGTTTTAATCCACTTGAAGCAAATTGGGAAGGTGAAAAAGCTTGAAAGGTGGGTACCTCACGAATTGAGTGAAGCAAATCAACAAACGCGCGTTGACTGCTGCGTTGCATAACTCAACCGGCACAATAATGAAGGGATTTTGAATCGAATCATTACCTGTGATGAAAAGTGGATCCTGTATGATAATCGGAAGCGCTCATCGCAATGGCTGAACCCTGCTGAACCAGCCAAACCATGCCCCAAGCGAAAATTGACTCCAAAAAAGTTACTTGTGAGCGTTTGGTGGACTAGTGCTGGTGTCGTTCACTACAGCTTTCTTAAATCTGGCCAGACGATTACGGCAGATGTCTATTGTCAGCAACTGCAAACCATGATGGAAAAGCTAGCTGCTAAACAACCGAGGCTGGTTAATCGCTCTAGGCCACTGCTGCTTCATGATAACGCTAGACCACACACTGCACAACAGACGGCTACCAAATTAGAAGAGCTTCAATTGGAATGTCTAAGACATCCACCGTACTCTCCGGACCTTGCCCCAACAGATTACTATTTTTTTCGAAATTTGGATAACTTCTTGCAAGGGAAAAAATTCAACTCCGATGGGGCAGTCCAAACCGACTTCAAAGATTTTATTGATTCCCGTCCGAATGGTTTTTTTAGTAAAGGGATCGATGAACTACCTATGAGATGGCAAAAGTGCATAGATAGCAATGGTACATACTTTGATTAAATAAATATATTATATTAAAAAAAAATCAACTTTATGTTCCTCCCAAACAAAACGCCAATTTCATATGTAAGGACCTAATATAAATTCTTCCATAGGTCTATATCTCATAAAAACTAATCAATAAACCTCTTGAAAGAATTTTCCTGGAGCTAGTCAGTCTATTTCCGAAAGGAGTCAGTCTATCACTGCAATTGGACATGCCACATCGAAAGACTGATTGCATATTTGCAGGTTTATACAACATTGAAAACTAATAGAAAATGACAAAACATACCTGAGCTTCTTTGTTTGAATCTTTAAAATATAAGGTGATAAGATTGACATGAGTAGATTTCTCTCTATCAACACTCCTAGCTTCGATGGCTTGCGCTAAATACTTGTTGACTCTGTTTGATGGTTGGTGATAAACAGAAGAATGCCTTTTCTTTAATGGCCTTTTAAATTTTTCAGTCACTTTATTCTGAAATGAAAAGTAAATCATTTTAACAATTTTAATAACATTAAAAAAATATATATCATAAAACATTTAAATTATTTGAGATTCAAGACCAAATTTGAAACTTCTAATAAAAAAACACAAAAAATTAATAAAACCAAATGAAAAGTTGTCATTAAGAATATTTTTTTTTAAAAGAAAAGGTTTAAAAGAAAACAATAAATCAGATTATATTTAAATTTCTTTTGTTTTGTAATAAGTAAAAAATGAATTTTTTTGAAAATAATGTACAAAAATTAAAACATGCTTTGGATTTCTAAAAAAAAAAATGACAGTGAACCACCACCACCATGCCCAGCCAGAATAAATTCATTGTTTGAATCATGCTATAGAAAAAATGGAGAATGTCAAACATGTCAAATAAAATTAATTTGACAGTATATATTTACACAATAGAAAGAGAAAATAAAAAATCAACCAAATCCTTTCTTAATTTAAGTGCATAGTGAGAAATAGATAAATGCTGAAAACAGAGAAGAAACTGGAAGAGTCATAGAAGAATACCTCTATTGGACAACACCTATTATGGATTATGATTAGTATTAAATTTTAATAAAATAATCTGTAAACAATGACAAAGTCTTTCCACATTCACATATTAACCTTCAACATTTAGTATTACTTACTTTATATTTTCATCCAATATATTAATAGTTTTCAGTTGTATTTTCTTAAAATGATTTAAAATTTTAGTTGAGAAAAACCAGGTGTCATAATACCTCCCTGTTATCTGCATTTATCTTGGATACAAAATGGTGCCATGGGATAACAATCAAAGGTGTGATGAAAAGTGATTAGTGTGTTTACATAGTGTCAATTTCAGTAAGTTTTTGTGCAGAATTGTGTTTCTAAAAAATATGTAAGTGTTGTGAAAAACTAACAAAAATGATTAACAAATACCAACAGTAAAAATAAAACGCCGGGAAAGTACTTTTGATGGATGCAGGATTTTATTTTTTAGCACTTCAATCATTAGTAACAAGAAAAAAATCAAACCAAAAAAGCTTACTTGTGAGTTTATTTTTAAAATGTAAATAAAAAAATATCTTTGAAATTTGAGTATCTAATTTGAATAGATATTATAAAAGGTTTATTTTTAATGAAAGCGGTTTCACTCCTTGATATATTAGGGGGATCAAATTAATATACAATACGTTAAAATATCGTTATGTTAAATACAGGATGATTAAACACCCAAATATTGGACAAATAATTTTAACAAGGATTCACTTTTAACATACATTTTTTTGTTGTAATAATGGTAATGATGAATAATTTTAACCAAATTAAAAATTTACTACGAATTCAAGAATCTGGAATAAAATTAGTGAATTTTTGCTTTACTTTACATTACAGACAATTGTTTAAGATATTATATAAGTATGATATATTTTTTAAATTATTTTATTACGTAGTAAATACCAAATTAAGTAATAATGAACAGCACTGGTTATATATATTTTACAATTGAAAATAATCATTATTTGGTAGTTATTATTCATTGATTGCAATTCACTTTCATAAATGTAGTAATTTATTTACATTAACAATTTTCACATGACTATGAAGATCTGTTAAAATTTAAAAACAACTCAGTTTTATATTTTTATCAAATTTGTGATGTTCTACTTTCTTTGTTATATGTCATGGATTCATATCTTATTTATTTATAAAGTAACTGATGTCGACTTTCAAAAAAATATATATACAAAAGCTGTTAAAAATTTAAAAAAAAATACTGTACTAACTTTGATTTGATATTTAACAAGCAAAATAAAGAAAAGGTCACATCTATCTAAATATTCTATAAAAAGGAAAATGAATGAAGTTGTTCAAGTGTTTTGAGAAAAAGTCTTAATTTGTTTGATGTCTGTCTGTGTGTGAGTGAAAGTAATTAGAAAAAAATATATAAAAGATTTCCAAAAATGAATACATTTCTTACATACAACATCATACAAAGATTAACATTTCCACCACATTCGTTTCCAAGATGAAGTTGGAGAGCAGCAAGCCGACAGACTTTCACAGAAACATTTGAATTAGCAAAAGCACACAATAAAAAGCAGAAAATTCATTTCTACACAATATTGAAAAGGGGTACAATATTGACTGACATACGAGTATAAGGGGGCCAGAGAATACACAAGAATTCAGTAAAAAAAATCCATAATTAATAAAATTTGAATATTTTTTAGCTATCCAATAGAAGACATGTGCCCAAAAAAGGTTTAGTGGAAAATTTACACAATTCATTTAAATTAGAAGAGCCAAACATGCACATCAAACTAAATGTAAAAAAATCAGTCGAAATTAAAATGAAATGTTAATGTAATCAATTAATTTGATTTCATTGTTACTGTAGTCCTCCTAAGTGTGAAAGTATAAAAACACTTCTTGCATTATACCTAAAAAAGTTTCCACACAGGATTATATAAGCAAGATCAGGTCATCAAAAGTTTTTAAGCATATCTTCATATAAATATGAATGAAGAAGAAAAAAGCGAAAATCAGAAAAGTAGATTTCATTACCAAATTCGTCGCGGCTTCACACAAAAAATGTAAAAAAATTCAAAATCACGAGACAAAAATGAGTTTTTTTTCTCGATAAACACAAAACGAACACCATCCCACATCCAAATAAAAAAATGACAAAAATCAAAATATAAAAAATAAAATGGAAAAAAAAACTCAATGGTGATAAGTACATTTGTAGTTTGATAGTAAAGTGTCGATGATGAGTGTGCAATGGAGGCGTAATTGGCCATGGTGGCATCGAAGGTGGCGGGAACCGGAGGCCGGGTGGCGGTCGGATTGTCACTGGGGGTAGGAGGGGGCCGGGGGGGCAGCAGACTCACGGCCCGCAGCGGCAGCACGGCCTCTGCGCTACCCGGCTCCGCATGCAGCGCCTTCTGCAGGTCCAGCACCTGTGCCGCCCCACACCACAAGTTATACTTCCACTGCATGCTTCTCACAACCTCACCTCACCCTCATTTGAGTAGGAGCAGGGGCGGATTGACATTATGGCCCCATTTATAAAAACCATAGATACAAGTTTGAGTTTAAGACTGGGGTATAATAAGAACGAGTCAATTTATGTTAAATATGTATTGCTTAAAATAACAATCAGTAAAAATACACCATAGACTGATTTAAGACTGTCTATGGTTTTTATGATGATATGCTTTGGCCAGTACTTATTAAATATTATTTACTATAGGAATTGATTGAAATTATAAAATCTATGAAAACGATGCAATATGACTAGAAAACTATTTTCCTAAGATAATAAATGATCTTCTTATGGCAACAAAGCCTTTTGAGGAGAGGACAATTTGAAGTTTGAAAGCGAATAAATCCAGTAACGCGTCTAATGTTTTTTTAAATTTACTATTTTTACAAAAAAATTTACGCCACTTATCTATTCAAAATAGTGTTAATTTTGAAATCAATAAAATTTAATGAACTTCAGAAATTTAATTACACTTTCATTGTATACAGTATAACTTGACAGGTTTATTGCCATGTGACAATCTTTTCAAACCAATCATAAATATATTAATAGAGCTCTCAACTAAAAACCAGACTGGAATCATTATAAAAAAAAATTGGTTTTCCAACAGGAACTGAATACACAACCCCTAAGTTGGAATATGGGTGATTTACAAACTAGGTATACTGGTTTACACATCATTTGAAGTTTTCCCTTTGTTTATTAATTAACATGTAAACTTCGCTTGATTAACATGTTAATTCTTAACATAACACATCGATCAATAAGTCCCGGGACTAACCAACAGATGGCGCCTCTAATAACAAATCCATACCATTCTCAGTTAGTCCCAACTTTTAGAAGTTACGTGTCAAACTTTCATGACATTCCGACATTGTGTCATTGAGTTACAGTGGTTTTAGTGATGCTATAGTACTTTTGCTATTTTCAAAACAATGGAGAAAAACGAATTTCGTGTGTTGATAAAACATTGCTTTCTAATGGGAAAAAATATCGTTCAAACTCAGCGATGGCTTGAGAAGTGTTATCCGGGCTCTGCTTGGTCGAAAACAACCATTTGTCGGTGGTATCCTGATTTCAAACGCGGTCGTACAGACACAAATGATGCTGAACGCTCTGGTCGTCCAAATGAGACTGTTACACCAGAAAACATAAAAAAACTCCTCAAAATCGTGATGGAAAATCGCAAAATAAGATAGAGCGTGAGATAGCTGACATCCTGAAGATATTATTTGGTAGTGTTTCCACTATTTTGCATGAACATTTGGTCATGAAAAAGCTTTTTACGAAATGGGTGCCGCATTTGCTCACAATGGAACAGAAACAACAACGCATCGATGATTCAGAGCGCTGTTTGGCACTGTTTACGCAAAATAAACAGGAGTTTTTGCGTCGGTATGTGACAATGGATGAAACTTGGATCCACCACTATACTCCGGAATCAAATCGGCAATCAGCTGAGTGAGCAGCCGGTGAAAGTCGTCCAAAGCGACCAAAAACTCAACAGTCGGCCGGAAAGGTTATAAGCCTACGTATTTTGGGATGCACATGGTATAATATTCATCGATCACCTTGAAAAGGGAAAGACAATCAATAGCAAATATTACATAGCGTTATTGGAGCATTTGAAGGCAGAAATTGCAAAAAAAACGGCCCCATATGAAGAAAAAAGGTATCTTTCATCAGGACAATGCACCGTGTCACAAGTCGATGGTAACGATGGCCAAATTGCATGAGTTAAACTTCAAATTGCTTCCGCACCCACCGTATTCTCCAGATTTGGCCCCAAGCGATTATTGGCTGTTCGCAGAACTCAAAAAGATGCTCCAGGGAAAGAGATTTGGCTCCAATGAAGAAGTGATTGCCGAAACTAACGCCTATTTTGAAACCAAAATAAATCGTTCTACACGGCTGGCATAGAAAAGTTAGGAAAGCGTTGGAATGAATGTATCGATCTTGAAGGAGACTATGTTGATGAATAAAGAAGAATTTTGGCAAACAAATGTTGTTTTAGTAGTTAGGCCCGGGACTTATTGATCGATGTGTTAGCTACACATTGCTAATGCATTTGTCCTCACTACGTGACGTGATGTGCTCATAAAAAGAAATAAAGAAGATTTTGATCTTTTAGTATAGATCGCCCTGGATGTGGACTTATTTTGTCCCCCATAACTGCGTGGGTGAGGGTGGGATCCAATTGAACTGAACTGCTAATGCATTTGCTACTAATAGAAGCTTTTTGTATCAGCAAACCCGTAACATTACCAAGTATTGAAACACATATCGTAAAAAATCTAATTTTATAAAACCACAAATAAGTAATATTTTTTGTTCTTTTGGTGCAGTTAAAAATCTTTATTTAAAAAATCAAAAGATACAAGCTTACGGCACGAAAATTTAATGAAATTATGTATGGATAATACATTTATCTACTATTTAGCAGCCGGACCCGCCAATTAGCACTTGTTACACAAAAAATGAGACTTATTAAATGGTATATTAACCTGTAACCAAGAAGTCTAAAAGGACAAAAAAACTGCAACACAGTTTAGTATTAAACATATTTCCACGATCGCTCTGAATACACGGAAGAAAAAACAACCCCTACAGGTAAAAAAAATTGATATTATATTGTAGTATAAAATACATTATTCTTAATAGTTACATATTATGAGCAGGGAATGATAAACACCCATCAAAATAAAATGTTTTTCTGTCTTTCACTTTATTAATTTAGAATTGAAAAATAAAAGAATTTTCATAAAACAAATAGAAGAAAAATATGACTTATTACAACAGAGTTTGATACCTACTTATTTTGTATCTGTAAAATGGTATTTTGTTGTATTGATACAATCAATATTTATAATATAGAGGTGTTGGGTCATTCTGTGAGCACCACACTGAAGTACTCAAAGTCAAAAAAACTTTTTAAGTGACATAAAATAAAAATAAAGTGGAAATATTTCGTAATAACATAGTTTGATATCAGATGAACTTTTTGAGAAATTTGAATATTTTAAGCATAAAAATATACTGAAAAATCGATCAGATTATTTAATTTTTAGAAATAAATATCTTCAGACTCTCAATCCTTTGGAAATATTGGAAAGATTTTTTCTTCACGAAACCATGACATACTTTCCATAGTTTCAAATATTTCACTCCCATAAGGCAAACCATTTATGAAACATGAAGCATCCTTTACTGTGCTTCAATATTTTGTTACTTCAAATACAAGTGTAAATTAGTGGGCGCACACTTTAGTGACTCTTTTGGTATGATGTTTGTCTTCCGCTAGATTTTCAGGTTTCATTCATACTCTAACAAAAAAAAACAACACAAAGCGTTCCAGTTTGGTTAAGAGTTTATCTGGAAACATTACTCGCTCGCATAAGAAGCATGAAAGTGTTATGCCTCTCCACATACGGAAATATTATCCAGTGGTTCTAAATCTGAAGATTAAATTAATGGGTATTTTCCGCTATGTTCTTCTACATTCCTAAATGAGATATTTTGACGGGTACTATACAAATTACTAAAATAGTCATACTCCAAAAATGTACATTGAAATATTAGTGGTATTTATACAGTTCAGGTTTAACTGTGATACACTTTATAATAATTAACCTCTGTTATATGCACAATTATTTTAAATAAGCAGATAATTTTTCACTGGCCAAGCTAACCAGTCAATCCACCTCGGCATCCCACAAATACACAATGTAACAATTTATAATAAACTGTTACCAAGAATTTCAATTCTAAAAGTGAAGTGTTATTGCATAAATTGATCAGTATTTTTTTATTTTACTCACTATTTTGAGAATAAGTGATATATTTTTTTCATGATTTAGGTATATAGGTACGTGTAGAAACAAATTAATAACACAAGCCTATAAAAATTAAATATTTTATCTGGGGTTTACATAAAATTATCCTCATCAGGTTAAATATTCTATGCTGATTTCAAAATTAAATCCGTTTTTCCCTATCATCTTAGGATTTTCTACAATCGACAAAACAAAATAATTAATTATTTATGTTTTCCAAAATTTTATTCAGAAATATACGAAAAAAAATCAAAATAATTAATATAAAAAATATACACATACATTGTAGAAGCATACACCATAAATTAAATTATATACTTCTTATTTACTCGTAAGTTGTTCCTCAGAATAGTCATCCTGGAGCAAGTAAATTTTTATCTTGGAGCCTCGATCCCAAAACTTGCGCAGAGTACTTTGGTACAATTCATTATCTTCATTGAAATGTAATTCAACTTCTGAATCTGATGAAAAATTGTATAATGACTACACTGATGGTGTTGGTACAGGCAGGTCAGATCAGGTAAACCTAGGCATTTGTCTAGGGGCTCCAAGCCAAAGAGAGTGCCCAAAGATACATAAATAGGTTGAATATGGGCTTCAATATCATAGATGCATTTGTGGAGAAGAAAGCAAGACGTAAACTGTAGTGGTTTGTTGTCTGATGCGAAATAAATCATCCAAGGGCATTATCCAAAATGGAAAGGGTAAGTATTTTTTTTTTACATATAGGGGGAAGGTGGGAGGGGACATGTTGCAAACTGCCATCCATGAGGTACAGGTTTAGTCACAGAGGGAACCATATTTCTTTTTTATTCTTATTATTAAAACCTTTCACCGTAGTAACACAAAAATAGCAGTCTTCTCAGTAGCCTATTGGTTCACTCCACATAATTGGAATGGCAAATGGATGTAAACTATTTTTTATCTCCTGTCCATTTTATCAATCGTTCGATACACATGTGACAAACTTGATGTGGGGCCCATGTATTGTCTTGATCTCCTAGTTTTATAGCGAAATAAGCATGATACTTCTTTTTCACAAAATCTGTAATATTGCGATGTGTTTTTTTCACAACAAAACTATCACATATGTAACAAAAAGAATCTGGACTGTTAATGCAGGTTCTTGGCGACATAGTGAATTTAAAAAATGCAAAACAAAGCAACGTTATCACATTGAAAATAATGCTAAATTGACAAGTGATTGTATGCAGCAGTCACTTATATGATAACGCACGCCATCTGTTTATTTTTTTGAGTTAAGTCTAGAAAAGTCTGGAATATTTTACTGTTTACAAAAATGTTAGAAAAGGTCAGAAATTACTATTGCCAGTGGTTCCAAACTCTCAAAATATCAGATTTACTGAATATTATTTAATTATTTTTCTATTAGTAAGCAAATTTAATACTGCCAATTGTGAAAAATCTGTATGCGATAGAGTAAAACGGATATCAATAATCAGAATACCTAACTTATTATAAAAACACACAAAATTTTGCAACCCCCTATATCAATGTCGACCTGTGTAATAAGCAGACTAGAAAAACTTACAAAATATTTGTGATATTAATCCAAAATGGTTGAAAATATTAATTTGTGTTTAAATTATGAGCTACTTATTTAAAGGATGTTAATATCAATAATGAATTATTTTTCATATAAAAGTTTATGATCACATCAAAATTAAAGAAAACTCATAAATTGACTATTCAATGAGATTATAAAGTGTAAATATTTATATGACAAATAATTAAATTTTGCAAATATGTGGGCTTAGTATACCAATTAATTATTTTTAGTTTGATATAATATATTTTAAATAATAATATTGCATTGGAAAATAGTTAAGTAATAATAAATGTAATATTAAGAACAAACTATTTAGTATACAAAATAAAATACATATTTATAATAACTATAAATTTCTGTAAAAATCCTGATTAAAAATTTTATTGAAAGAAAAAAATATTTTTGATGAATTATAATATTTGTCATTTTATAAAAATGAGACCAAAAAAATACACTTATCTATTTAATTTTAAACTGTACAGAAACGATTAAGAAAATATTTCATTTCTTGGAAATATTTAATTTGTGTATTTTTTTATCAAATACTCGTACTTTGAAGACTGACTTGATGAGTTATGTATCTATAACATCCTCAAAAATATTTGAAAAAAAAAACACAAAATAATATGTTTAAAGGCAGTGAAATATTTTCTTAATATGCATTCAGTATGCAAATCATATATACGAGTAGATAAGACAAATTAATTATTATTTTTTATGAAATACGACAAATCTTATTTTTTTTTTGTATTTACCTAATTTAAGTGATAAAATGAGGAGGTTAATGATTATGAATGATTGGGATTTACCTCGAGACCGAAATATGTTCTAGTGAGATTGAATGCAATAAAATATGTTGTGTCCAATTTTGAAAAAATGTATATTACTGCTCTGTTACGTTAAGTTAGCACTCAGTACGAAGTCAGACGGGGAGGGAAAATATATTGGCATATGGTAGGCTTATAAAAAAAATATTTTCAAGATAGTTTTACTAAAAATTTAATATGGTTTAGAAAGTACTTGTTAGGTTAGAGAGGTTTAAATTTTAAGCAATACAGTCTACTATTTTGCAAAAAATTCTCAATGTTTTCTTCTCCTTATCTTACGTGGGTTCAAGGTCCATTCCATAAATGAGGATTGCTATTTGTCTTTTTCCTGCACTTATTCTATCATTTGTGTCTATCCCATCTACATAATTTATCTACACAGCTTCTCCATTCGTTTTCCTCCGTCCCTTCCTCAATCTTCTAACAGAATACCTTCCATTTGGTTCAGCTAAGATTTGTTTGTGAAATTCTTATAGTTGTTCATCTCATGTCAAGTTCATTTCCCAACCAGCTCAACTAAGAATTGGTCTATGCTGGGATTTAATACAGTGTTCTTCTCATGTTATATAATTTCAGACTTGATCTCTCACAGACTGTCCTACAACTTCCGTGAGGCATCTAATTTTACTACTTTAGATAATGTTGTAAAAATCAAAAAGAAATGAATGTATGTCTGTAGATATGTCAAAATCATAAATAATATAATAGCAAAATACACTTTTTTCGGTTAATTCCTTCATCACAATACTTTACAACATAAAACTAGGCTACGATGGAGATAATTTGCCTTTCAAGTCTTAGTAACAGTTTATCATTGGGAATGGACTCCCTTTCATTAACTCATACTGAACGCTAACTAAACGTGGTCGGGCTTTAGCAGTTCATTTAAATTGTTATCAAGGAGAAATATTAAAACCTTGAAATAACAAACCAAAAACTTTAGTTTATTAAAACTCTTTGAATTTGGAGATACTCAATTTATGTATATTACTACTTATAACCTACATTTTTAAATAAATAATGGTTTACAAGCTTGTAATGTTCATAATTTAAAAGACCTAACAAAATGTGTAGAAGGATGAAGTTTATAAAAAAGTATTAACCGAGTTAAATTTTATAACACATAAGATTTTTTAGAATTTGTGTGTTTAAATTAATAATACTTTTTTGCAACAATCATGGAAATATTTTGTAGTATAATAGATCAGTCATATTTCTGATACTTTTTAATCTACAATGATTTAACAATTTCATTGGGATCAAACCAGATGTAAGTGTCTGAATCAATAATGCCAATATCTAAAAAGTTTGTATGTTGCCATAGAAAATGGAAAAAAATACTTAAGATGGGAAAAATAATCTTCCATTGAGGATACAATGGTTAGATACACAATAATGTTTCATAGAGCAACTAGCAAAAGAAGTGTTGCTGTATAAAATATCCTAAAATACTTAAATATTTTTAATTAACTCAATTTTAGAAGAAACAGTAATATGATTGAAAGAAGTAACAAATATATTAGAAAGTTACACCAATACAGGATGTGCTATAGAAACACTTATTCAAAAGATTCACATGAATTGTGAATTGACAAACACAAGATGATTAAGGCCATCAAGTACTCAGTGTGCAAAAATTTGAGCATGCTTTCAGGACCATACAATTATGACAAAAAAAAAAAAAATTATTTCTGGAATTTATTTTTAATCACCCCCTTTTCAATTAATAGGTTGATAATTTTTGAAGTCCTGTTTTATAATATTATATGAATTCAACATTTAATTTAATTTATGGAAGTCAGTTCAAATCCAAAACTGATAAGATTGAATGAAGTATAAAAGTGTGATTAAAACTAGTATGTCAACAATAATGAATAACTATCCATTAGACAACTGAAGTTAGCTAAGTATTGCCACAAATGTATAGTAATAAAGCAGGACGATTAGTCGTATAAGGTTGGACAAGATATTAACAAATCCAGCTATCATGTTATTTCCATAAGCCGCTGTCACTGATTATCAGCTTAAATATATTTGGATTCATGAAGACATACAAAAGTTTTGAGTTCTGGTAATAATAATAATTGCAGAATTATCCACTAAAATCAAATATAAAAACCAAATTAGTTACCTTTTCATAAATTCATTATCAAATTAAGAACGTGAATTGTAATTAATCACAAAGCTTACATAAGGATTTTTCATAGATTGATATTGATTTCTAAAACTTATATCAATATGATTGAGAATTTTGTTTGTAATTTTCATAGGTAAACTTAAAGTTTTTATAAAATTGTGCTTTGAATAGCATACTTGACGAATATTGACTTTTTAGAAAACCAATATTATAATTTTGAAATGAATAAATAAATAAACTTAACTAAAAGAAAACTTTATTTAAAAGTTATTAAGAATTAAAAATTATATATTTCTAGTCTATCTTTTAAAAGACTGCACCTTAGTCGATATTGCATAAAAATTGTTACTTATAGTAAAAAATCCAATATTATGCCAAAATAACCAGAAAACTACATAATATATTTTAGGTATGTCTGAATACTTGTCAACAACATTAAATTCAAAAAGGGAAAATTAAATTAATTGAATATGTGCGTAAAATAAATGAAAACAATGTTAATCACAACATTAATGTCTAAACAGTATTGAACAAGTATAAAGGATATTTGTGTGCGTTGAACAACATAGAATATGGAGACATGAAATTGTTACACTCATTTTGTTTAAAAACCAATCGAAAAGAATGGCTTTACTGTCCACAATATAGAAGTAATACTACATCATTAAAATGTACTCAAAATCACCATTTTGGAAAACATAAAAAAGAAAAATTATTCCAACCTAGAAGAACAGGGAAAAGAAAATAAATTCAATAAAATAAAATAAATAAAGCATAATAAAATCATATATAAATCCTCTAAATAATTTACACATCATTAAACAAAACAAATATTCAAAGAGAAAATTACAAAATTAAAAATATATGTATGCACATAAATAATACGAGAGATCTAAGATGCGACACCGACCCATGCTTTTAGTATTTATATCACAACATCGAAACCAACTATTCCACAACATCTATCACAACACAAAAGTCATTGCATTTTGCAAAAGAACTATTTTTGTAAGTTAAAATTTATGGAGCACTGAGCCTTAAATGTTAGAAAGTAGCAATAATTCTTGATTGCAATGTTCTTTGTGCTGTGACTTAGGAGTGCAAAACATTTAAAAGAGTGTTTGCATTGTGGAAAGAGAAAGAGATAGAGATAGAAAAAGAGAGATTTGTATGTTTGAAAGAATGTGATCAAGTCGGGTAGTATAGCGGTATGTTCTATTTGGTTCTGATTATGTGCATATAAGGAAAACATTGTAATTTTTAATATGTATTGCATTTTGCTAACTTCGATGGGAACATTTCAACATTATGAGCATAACGTATAAATATCAGTATGAAGAAGAGAAAAATAAAAGAATTCTTAAATGAATGAAAATGTATCTATTTTAATAAAATAATCCCTTTTTAAATAAAAATTATGACTATCAATATCTAAATATTTGAATACTTTGAATACAAAATATAATTTCTAAGCAAACTAATGTGAAAAATAACTCAATACACCTCAAATTGAATGTATAATCGTAAATACATCAGCTACATAGGAACAAATTTATATATTTGTACAAAAGGTTCCCTTTTCTACATCCCACACCACAAGTGCTACCTTGTTTCAAATAGCAGTTGAAAAATCAGATTATTTTTGAAAATCATTCAAACAGATTTAAAATGAAAATGATTTTAAATACAAGAAGACATATCATCAATCAATTAAGAAAGATGCTTTTTTACTTTGTATATACATGTGTGAATATAGGTATGGTATCCTAATGGTAAAATATTCAGCAATTGACTGTGATAACAAAATAAAAACAAAGGAATTATATCAAGCCTTCATTATTAAAATGTAAAAGTAAATAAAAATAACATTTTATCACAATGAAGATTTAAATTTTTGAACAATCATAACATACTTAATAGATAAAGTCCAAAACATGGGCTTTATGCTGTAATACGTGAATAATATAGACTATTGAGTGTTTCGTGATATTGGCAAGCACACATTATACAAAAAAGAGAATATTTTAAGAACATTGTCAAGTAATATCAAGACCTTTCAATCCACATTTGATATATGTTCCATTCTGATAAAATGCCATCACACATCATAAAGTAAAGAAACACCTTTCTTTGATTATAAAAAAAAAGTAATGAAGTCTGCAAAAATTAAGTATAAAGGTATTGGCAAAAAAGGTAATGTCATAATTGTATTTTAATAAAAAAGAACGTTAAAGATTTTCAAAAATATCAATGATCACATCAGGATTCCAGAAATAATATATTTTAAGACAGAAGAGAAACTGACAATATCAAAAATTGATAATATTATGTTAATTTCTTTGTTTGAAACTGAATTTATTTCTAGAATACTAATTACTGCATATTTTATATAATATTATGTATAGACCAGAATGAAAATGTTACCTTTCTAGCAGCATTGGCTTTCAGATCTTGAGGTGAGGCCGCCATGTTGGAGAACGGCACATCCACATTGAATTTAATTGAATGCAGCAATTGTACAACTACATTGGACACATTTTTAAAGGACAGTTTTCTCTTTGCTGCATTCCCCATCATGTTGCCACCAAGGCACATCTAAAAAAAATATCTTATGAATTTACAAATGAATAATTGAAATTGAGAAAGAATTCCTAATTAAACAGTACCAATGTAATGAAAATAAAACAAAGGGATACATAGTCAAATATTGTATAAATAATTTTATTATATAGACTGAAAACTAAGGTAAAAATAATTGCTGAAATTTAAAAATGTGTATACAAAATATGCATGTTTTTTTTATAAGATAATTTATAAAAATAATAATTAAATAAAAATGTGATCTTCAACATAACCTTGTTCGTGTTAGCTATTACTAAAAATGTTACACCTAAAGAACAAATAAAAAGCTAATATTAAAGAATCTAGATAATAAGCAGGATAGTCACTTCTGGGTTACTAAGATCCCAGAATTGATATTCCAACAACCTAAATATGCATATAGAGAGACTGTTTGGTGCCGTATATGGACTAGAGATGTTTCAGACTATATTTTTTTAAGACACTTATGTAAATACTGTTATGGTAAAAAGTGAGTGCTAACACCACAGGATATGTAACTTTTTGCAATCGCAAATTGAAAACTTGGGTTTTGTCAACATATGGTTACATCAATATGATGTTATCTGTCACACAGCGCGTGGTACAATATATCTTTTGTGAGAAACGTTCCCTGGACAAATCATCCCAAAATCCAGTGATTATTGGATTTAACTGAGTCAGATTTTTATTTATGAGGCTGTGTAAAATCCAAGGTCTATGCCAATAAGCTACAGACAATTGAGCAGCTTAAAGAAAATATTTGCAATGTTGTTGATGAAATAAGTGTTGAAATGTGTGAAAAAGTCATGTAAAAATGTAGTAGAAAGACAGTGGCATTGCGTCGCGGCTATAGACAGTCATATGATGGACATTATATTTCACATATGATTGCCTAGTATCAATAACTGATATAAGAACAAAACCATTGTATTTTATGTAATTCATATTTTATGAAAAAAAGAAGATGGTTCACCTTCCTTTAATCCAACCTGTATGATGAATGAAAATGAGAAAAATTACCTTTCTTCTTCTAGGTGGTGGAACAATGAAGTAAGTGGTAACACTGTGGTCCCTCAGGTATGCATTCCTTGAGGCTCCCTGCCCTGCTTCCACTTCATATGCTCCTCCCAGGTATTCCAGAGTCGCTTGAGTTATATGTACACGCCTAAAAATTATTTCAAAGTGACAAGAAAATATTTTATAAATTAATATTTCACCAACATAAATAGAAAAACAAATTATGAACTACTTTCACAGAACTATTAAAATCCTTGGGAGACAGACATACCAGCAAAATATACCGAATGGAGAGAATGGCATAAAGAGGATAATTTAAATATAATTTTGAGCTAAAACTGGGACATAAAGTTTCCTGATGAAAATATTAAATAGTATCAAGTGGTGTGCAAAACCAAAAAAATAATTATGTAGTAAAATGTGTTGTTAAAAAACAGATTTCATACTCTTAGAAATAATGTAAAATATGTGCAGGTTAAATAATAGGATCGGACAGTAAATCATTTAAGTAAAACCAGCTAAGGATCAAAAGATAATCAAACCTGGTTACCAAATTGCTTAGTAAGGATGTTAACTATTAAAACCACTGATACATATCATACCTTAACCTTTTTTCAGACATAGTTCCGAAGTAATGGTACACACATTATGTATATACTAAGCCGTAGATGCTCTCAATTTATTTAAATAATACAAAGAAAAACGTTTCCTCTAATCAAAAATGTGTTAAGGGTAAAATTACTGACAAAAAATTTGACTAATGATTTATCATGTAAGTAGTAAATAGATTAAATTCCCATAAAGGATTAATACTTTAATGTATTGTAGACGAGCCAATTGAACAAGCAACCCAGTTCAGATATCTTGGCAGTGAACTGCTCAGCTCTCATGACCTCTCCAGAGAAGTAAGGCCTCAGGTAGATAAAGGTGCAGTTGTGGCGGGCTGCCTGAGAGATGTCATATGGAGGAATAAAGATATGAGAACGGATAGCAAGGTACGCATTTATAAGACCTGTGTGCGACCTATCCTCACATATGGCATCGAAGCGAGGGCGGACACTGTCAGGACAAAAAGTATGCTAAGGACAACGGAAATGAGAATTCTACGTGCTATTGCTGGGAAGACTTTGAGTGATCGTGTAAGGAACACCACAATCCGAGAGGTCTGTGAGGTCCAAGATGTGGTCAAATGGGGACGACAGCGTCGTCGATACTGGTACCAACATGTACAGAGAATGAATTCCATACATAACTCTGCATGGGGTGCCGGATAGACGGCATCCACCAGGAAGACCCCCGAAACGATGGAGAGATAGCTGGAGCTCAGCATCACAGGAGGACAATCCTGCAGTAACAGACTCTTGAGTCTATAGAAAGTTTAAGAAGAAGAAGTATTGTAGAAGAGAAGCAATTTATATAGTAGGGTTCAGTTCAGTTCGATCCCACCACCATCCACACTGTTATGGGGGACAGAATAAGTCTCCATCCAGCACGATCTACACTAGAAGATCTAAATCTTCTTTTTTTATGAGCGTGACATCACATAGTGAGGAACAAGGAATTGCGCAAAGGGACTCCTTCTCCGGTGGCGACACACCTGAGTGTGAAAAGAATAGTAGCGATGATGGTCCAACATCACGGGAGAAGGAAAATGACCTGTAGCGCAGTAAATATACTTATGAAATGGCTTAAGGCCTGGAGTTCAAACAGTCCAGCAAGTTGTCAGTACTTTCGGAAAAAAAATCGGAGTAGCCAATGGGTCCGAACCGTAAGGTATAAATAGTAAAAATAATGCGTCTGAGTTTGGTGCAAAAAAATGATCATCCTTACCCTGGTTCTCCTCCAGCCTCCATGTTATTGGCCAAGGTGACATCATTGCTCCACACGTCGTACTGCCACTTCCTTAGGCCTAGCACCCCGCAGAGTACCCGACCCGAGTGAATACCCACTCGCATATTCAGTTGCACATCGGTCGCCTCAACAACAGATCTGAAATGTTTTTAAATTAATTAATAATCTAATAAATTGTAGTGCAGTGCAAGCATATTTTTCATTGTTTGCATTAAGTTATTTCAAGTTGGACAAATTAATGATATTTCATAAAATTTCTAATTTCAAAAGGGAGTGGTGGTAGCTGATGGTTGTCTGGTTCAAGTAAATTCAACTACAGATGGATTAAAGAATATTTATATTGAAGGAATACACTGGCTGAATTTTGAAATTTATATTCATCATAATATTGTCCCACTGCCCTGAGGGCTGCGCATTGCCAACAGGGTAGGGTCTCTTAGCAACTGGCCCACATATATAGGATACAGTACAATATAAATGAGTAAGGGGTAGGTTTCACTCAAGTGCCTCTTATTGGTATTTTTTTTTCTTTCTCATATGTAATAATGGACGCTCAGGGATAAATTCTAACTGCAAGAAAGACCTGATCAAGAAAAAAATAAAAGTTATACATAATAAATTCCTCCATGTTTTCTGAAACTCGAAAAAAAAAATAAAGAGTGGATATTACAAACATGTTAATTTTAAACCTTTGGATAATTTAGAAATAATCAAAATGAATCATTTGAATAATTTAGAAATAATCAAAATGAATCTAATAATTTATAAAATTTGGGGTCAAGCTTTTAAGTAAAAAAAAAGTGAAATTGCTTTTGATTACTATGTTAAGTATGAAGTCTTTATTATTGCAGTGATACAATATTATACATTAAACATCAGCTTTTGAAAGCGTTGTTTGACAACTATTTAATGAAAAATAATCAAAGTGCGATAGGGTAAATTATAAGATCTTTTTTATTTTGATTTGATTTGCATGATGTACACATATGAAATTGAGTGTTACTGTTTGTCAGGTAGATGAGAATGTGCAACGGGGTTTTATATAATAAAAAATCGGAAAGAAGTATCGATTTATTTTTTCATGCTATATGTCCTCAGTGAGATACAGGCAAAAGCCTAGTTTACTGGGGACACAACAAATGAAAGGCAACAAACCCAGATCCATTAAAATTATGTGTCCAAATTAAATTACCTGTTGTTTTTTCGCAAATTATGTGACACATTTATTGCAAAAAAATATATTCTAATGATTTTTATCAATACAAATATAATCTTGTAACAGTTTTCAGAACAACAGATTTCCCTACATTATTCAAGCATTGTGAAAATGAAAATTCAATAATTATTTGAAAATAACGAGATTTACAATCTGTTTAGATTTTTAAATATATATTGTATTATTTACCATAAATAAAACAGGCTACATAAATACTCACGCTATAGCATCAATCATATCCAAACCCATTTCGACACAACATTTAGCATGGTCAGATCGGGGCTCGGGTAAGCCAGACACACAGTAGTAGCAGTCTCCCAAAATCTTAATCCTTAAGCAATGATTATCCTAAAAATGATGTACTTGTTAATATCTCACTATTTTAATACAAATGAAAGATGGTTGCACAAATTTTAACTGAGAAAAAAGTAAGAGATAAGAGAAACTGAGTGCGTAATAATAGTAATAAAAGGAGAATTTATATTGCGCCATTTAGAGAAGATTTTTCTCAAGGGTACTCTAATTCGGGACTCAAACCCACTATTGTTGACAGATTAAAAATATTACAAAATAAATAAATGCTTCAGAATATATCATATTTGTGGGTTTCTTCTTGTTGTTTTAATTTTTTTTGTTTTGTATTTGTGTTTCTGTATATTATTGTTTTTATTTTTATTCTTATGATTGTGTGCGGTATACTGTGGGATGAATATTTTTGGTCTTTCTGGAGTGATGATGTGTGAGGAGTTTAATTTCGCATGATGTTTCCAGTTGTAATTGAGTGTCACTGTTTGTCAGGTTGATGAGAATGTGCAACGGGGTTTTGTTTTTGTGTAATCAAAAATCGGAAAGAAGTATCGATTTATTTTTTCATGCTAAATATCCTCAGTGAGATACAGGCAAAAACCTAGTTTACTGGGGATACGACAAATGAAAGGCAACAAACCCAGATCCATTAAAATTGTATGTCCAAATCAAATTACCTGTTGTTTTTTCGCAAATTATGTATATTTCTTGTCATGTGTAATAATAAATAAATAAATAAAATAAATAAAATTAATTAATGTCCATTTAACTTGTATAAAAATACCAAGTACAGGAATAAAAAATTGTATAAAAGTTAAATCAGTATAAAACTACTGGATCATATCTGTGAATATACTCGTAGTTATTGAATTTAAAAAAAGTTTTTCTCAATATAAAAACAAAAACTAGACAAAATATTGAAAAATGTAATCAAAATTATCACTCACATTTGCTAACTGATCAAATCTACCAAAGAGTTCATTTAATAATCTAACTAATTCTTGTGCGCTACATTGTGATGCGAGGACGGTAAACCCAACTATATCTGCAAACAATATGCTGGAAACATAAAAAAATATTATCACTTTATTTATTTATAATACTATATATTGGTTTCACAGATGAAAAAAAATAACAAAAAGGCACGTTCCCATGTTTTCTTAAATGGTTCAGGATCAATTTCAGTTAAAACCATATTTACAGATCAGTTTTGTGCAATTTTAAGCATTTAAATTGGACAGTATATTTTTAATTCAAAATAAATAAAAAATATCACAAGCGCTTCAATTATAAATAGTAATAATTCGACCAAATTTATTTAATCTTTTAATTAAAAAAATGTTCACAACTGTCAACATGAAAATATTTCTTTCAAGTGGATCTTTAAGGAGTGTTTCCTATCTCACTAACAAATGAATGTCAAATATAATTATCACTAATTACATAGAATCTGTTACCATGAATATTTTTTTGAGCAGATTTTCAAGGATTTTTTCTATCTCACCAACTTTTTTTGCAATCAACTAATGAATGTCAAATATAATTATTATATATTATATATGTTTCTTTGCGTTTTGTTCAGTCTCCTTGATGTTGGTGATCACCGTTGAAAAAAAATCCTGGTTTAAGTGGCCTAGACAATTTAGTGTAACCAACAGACACTTTCTATGTATACTCAGTTAGTTGACCCTTGATTTTGCCCATCACTTTTGATTTAAGGAAGTGGTACTATGTCCTCTGAAAAAGTGATTCCAGGTAGGTACACTTTTGGTATTAATGGTATTTAAGAGCTCCCTTTCACACTACCCCAGTGTTTAACATGTTCAGTGCAAAAATCACCTACCCAGCAAAAGTTTATATGAGTACAGGTATTCATATAAACTTTTGCTGGGTCTTTTGCTATCCTATTTTTTTGGATAGATTCAAAAGTAATTGAGTGGCCATACTGTAATGATAAGGGTTTTAATGGTATATGACAATGAATTATAACTGCTTTCACATTTTTAATAATTTTAAATATAGACAAATTTTACAGCACAGCCGTGATTTAAAAAAAAAATACAGCTGTGTTAAAATAAGATACATTGTGAAGTCTTAGTAAGTCAATAATCACATACTAAAATTAATCAAATCCAAAGATAAATTAAATCTGCAAAATTTTGTTGACCAAGAACACCTCGCAGGTTTGCACCCTTTAAATATTTATCCGGAGATTTTCATTCGAGCAGGTCTCTATGTGTTGTGGGCAGGTCAACAGGTGGTTCACAGTCTGGGTAGTACGATACTAGTATAGTATACTTCATCTACTTCATAACCTCGTTTTTTATTACTTCTTACTTAGCATGATTGTCACAGTCTATACAAAATTTTGTGAACCTGCAATTCTACCAGCATTTTTGATGATTACCCTATTAAAAAAAAATAATTTATAACGATTAGAAAGAAAAAAAATATACCTGACTTGTTCGTGCTTTTGGATATAAATCTTATGAAATTGTCCCTCAACTGGAGAGATTATGTCATTTTTCATTTCCATTGCAACATGCTGAGGCAGCACAGACAATAGTAAACGCTCCTGAAAATTTATAATACTCATATCATACAATCACAATTAAATTCTGATGAATATGGAATGAATCAATAAATATTAGTGAAAAATTGATGACTTTTTTGAAGTCACCTGGTTATAATTACTAAATGTGGCAACTTCTTTTACAGGTGATCGCTGTCTTGTAATAAAAGTCTATTACAAGACAGCGATCATATTTCAGTATGAAGAAACAAAATTCAAATGAAAATTGTACCTAAAATAATCTGAATATAGTATCTAGCAATTCAGGTAGGAAGATAGAATGAACTTTAGTTTCAAAATGAATATAAAGTAGCAGAAAGTTTTAAGAGATATTGCATCAAAATGATATGTTTAAAACATTTAATGAATTCAAGTTCTGCACTAACCAGTTTTTCATTTTCATCTTCCATTTCTAAGCGGGCTGCGATACAGTTGCGAGTGTCCAGGAAGGCTCTCCTCTGGGCGTGCTCCATTAGGTTGTGCATTAGCACACCCACCACATTTACACATACAAACACCAGCACATTAGCCACCATCTGGAAGAAAAAATATTTTTATTATATTATTTATAGTTAAGACATTAAAACTGTGCAGGTTTAAAGACATTATAATTTGTTTAGTCAAACACTGTTTATTCAACTTTGTAGAGTGGAATAAACAGTACTGACTAAATAAATTACATTTAAAAAGAATTATTATGGTATAGGACCATGTAGATTGATTGCTGGTAATTTCATATAATTCCAACAAAATGTTGAAAAAAAGCAAACATAGTGGGTTTTGGCGGCGCCTGGGTACTTCCTGTGAGAAAGGCAGTGTTTATTAAATATGAAATGAATGGGCAACGCATAGACTTATATGACAAGATCCAAAATGAGAAATGAAGATTCTAAATACAATTCAAACTCGTTCCCGTTTGTCTCCAATATCATAAATAATTTGGGGAAAAAGCTACTCAATATTCCGAAATTCTTATGTAGACACTCAATAAAAGTTGTGGCATCAGAGCTTCGAATGACCAGAAGTTTTGAAGGTTTAAAAAAAGTGATTGACAAGTCAGAAATAGGGACATAAAGCTCTTATCATTTAATTTATGGTATCACGTTTAGATTAATCTATTAATCTTCTATCTTCTATATAAATAAAAATGTAAATGTTCGTTAATTGAAGATCGCTAATCTCCGGAAGTTCTCTACCGATCGCTTTCAAATTTTGAGTAAAGTTGATATTCATCAACGGAAATGTTTTTTCATTTTTATTTATATATATATCAGTGTATATAATAAAAATTTTAATTAAGAGATGAATATTTACGCGAACCTGTGTTTCGACATGTAAATTTCAACTGTCAAATTTTATTTTCGACGTTTCGGAATTTACGATCATTTAATTTCTTAAATAAATCTATATAAATTATAAATAAATTATAAATAAATTATTTAATAATTTTATGTTTAATAATCTATATAAATAAAAATTTAATCATTAATTTTATAAATAATAAAATTTTATATGTATTACGTACTTTATAAGTCGAGACACGAAACAAAATAGCGAACTGTTTTATCGACAGGTTTAAAATACGTAATTGCTCACTTGACATCGCCATTTTGGAAATGTATTGAATGTTGATCTACGCTCCTGAATCATATTTACGTTCAAGATTTATAAAATTTTATTTATATAGATAAGATAATAGATAATTGACTTCAATAAATGTGGTAAGTTATTGATATTATATTTAAATTAAAAAATATGAAGTAAAATCGTTCATTTAAAAAAAATACTAATTACGAACACGTAATTGCTCAGTTGACATTGCGTGAGTGCGATGTACTTTTACGACGTAAAGATAAAACTTGATAAAAAATAGTTATATTGTCATAAAATTGACTTAGTGATTATGGTAAGTTGTTTAAGTATAAAAATAATGAACTTAAGAATTATATTTGATGAAAAACTTTCATTATTGATTCATATTTCAAAAGTTAACCTAACTTTTTTCAAAAAGAAAAGTGATACATACATCCGAAAATTCCGAAAAATTAAACGAGATACAGGGAAAAGATATTATACTCAAACTGGAAACATTATTCCTGTGTTATACATACATAACATATATTGAACTTAAATACACATATAATTATTAAATAATTTTAAAACAATGACTTTAATTTATTATTACTACTGCTTTTTGTATCCTCATGTTAATTTAAGATAAAGTTGTATTATTTGTCAATAATTTTAAGTACTTGTATAACCTGTCACATGTTCATTTGTATATAAAGACACTTTTATGTCATTAAGTAGAAATATCGCAAAAAAAATGAAAATTAAAACAAACTTTTACGCTGCTCAGTTACTTTTTTAATGTTTCACAATTTTATATGTTTTAACTTTCTTTTTTCTTACTGAACAGATACAGGGAAAAGATATTATACTCAAACTGGAAACATTATTCCTGTGTTATACATACATAACATATATTGAACTTAAATACACATATAATTATTAAATAATTTTAAAACAATGACTTTCATTTATTATTACTACTGCTTTTTGTATCCTCATGTTAATTTATTTAAGATAAAGTTGTATTATTTGTCAATAATTTTAAGTACTTGTATAACCTGTCACATGTTCATTTGTATATAAAGACACTTTTATGTCATTAATTAAATAAATAAATTATTTGGTGGTACATTAGAAAGAAGTACCTATAGAAATATCGCAAAAAAAAATGAAAATTAAAACAAACTTTTACGCTGCTCAGTTCCTTTTTTAATGTTTCACAATTTTATATGTTTTAACTTTCATCTTTCGTTTTCAGTGCAATCGATCTGCTTTAGTTCATCAAAACATCGAAGAAGCAACAGAACGACGTGTATCCAAACTTGAGAATGCACGGGGATTATCTCGATGTTTATGTCGAAGAAGCAACATAACGACGTGTATCCAGACTTGAGGATGCACGGGGATCGAGATCTGTAGATTCAGAACTGGTTCGTTCTCATCATAATGTACGCGACAGGCTGATAGAAACTGAAATAGGTCAGTAGGAATATCAAAAGTATCTTTTTTATATAGAATTAAATTTTATGTTTATATTTCAAAATCTATCAAATCGTATGTAGAAATGGAGTTTTTTTTATTAGTTCCAATTATCTATTTGTCTTCCCTTAAAATTTAATAAGTTACAATTATCGCTTTGTGTTCCTTAACATTTAATAAGCTACTTTTATGTTTCGCAATTTTATATATTGCATGAAATACTCTACTTTGTGGCGACACGTAAAGACGTTGGACTATAACTTATGCAATTTAGTGATGTCAAAAGAAGAATCGGTTGAAAAAGTATTTCCCTATATTCAAATCACTTATAAGAATCAAGATTGGGTGAGTGAAAGAGATATTGTTGGCGCGAAGAACAAAGACGTCTACGAACTTACCAATATTATTCAGTTCCTTTTTTAATGTTTCGCAATTTTATGTGTTTTTGTTATAACTTTCTTTTTTCTTTTTCAGTGCAATCGATCTTTCATTTGAATTCAAATCATATCGTGAATTGACCTATTGGAGTGACGCGATCATTTGCGAGCACGGCGATAAACGCGACAGACTGAGAGTGACTGAAAGACATCAAAAATATTGTATACCCACAAGCATTGTGAAATTAAACATAATTGAAACGTGTGCTTTCTCTTTTCTTTCTTTTCCATTTAACCAGACTGAGCCACAGCAACGCGTGGCTGGGTACAGCTAGTATAATTATATTTATAGAGGTCTGTCGGATAAAATTTTTTTTAGACTCCTATCTTTCGTTATCAATATATTCATAGTTGCTAAATTATGTTGGTAACTAATATTGTCATACTACTCTGCTTCTAAAAGCCTCCATTGGTTGAAGTGTTGCAAACAGATTGATAAAATGTATTCAAGTCCATTGTATCTTTCAGATTTATGTCTGAGAGATATTGTTTCGAAGAGGAGCAGAACTTTTTGGTCAACTTCATAGTCATTGAATAAATTGATTTTTCCGAATCGATTCAATGGAATGGAGTATCAGGACAGGGCTTTGATCGTTGCTCATTCCATAGCATGGAATGGTCTGCCTCTAATGATTAGAGATATGGGTGGCGTGTGTGGCTTCAGGAAGCACTTGAATAGGACACTTTTTGGGAGGTATATCATAATTTATTATTATACATGAACACTAACTACTCAGGAAAACTAAGGAAAGTATGGTTGGATCAAGTGCTCTCTCTGCCTACCCTAAAAGGGAAATGGCGTGATAGTATGTATATATGTACTACACACATACGAGGGTGGATCAAATATAAACGAGACTTTTTGTTTTATTTTTTTATTTGCAGAAAGAAAAAGACAAAATACACATCATTTTTCTACATAATCTCTTGCTTTAGAAATGCATTTTTTCCAGCGGATCGGTACTTTTTCTATCCCGTCATCGTAAAAAGAAGTGGGTTGTGTCAGCAGCCAATTGCGCACAAACCCTTCTACTCCATCGTCGTCGTTGAATCGTTGGCCTCCCAGAGCTTCTTTCGGTGGTCAAAAGAGATAAAAGTCGCAGGGCGATATATCAGGGCTATAGGGAGGGTGTTCCAGTTGTGTCCAACTCATTTCCTCCTATTGTTCGCATGTATGGGTCTGCAGTATGGGGCCTCGCGTTGTCATGGAGAAGAATCACTTCTTGTATCGGTTGGTCATGTCTTTTGCATCGATAAGTAAGTTTAACTTCATTCAAAAGCTCGCACTAGTACGCCGCATTGATGGTGCGACGATCGTGCAAAAAATCGATGTGCAAAATGCTGCGCCGATCCCAAAAAACGGTCGCAAACACCTTACCGGCTGACAGCCGAGTCTTGGCTTTCACAGGGGCTGCCTCATCTTTCTTTCTCCACTCCATGCTGGCTTGTTTCTACTCGGGCTTGTAGTGGTGTACCCAAGTTTCATCGCAGGTAACAACGATGCGACTCAAAAATGCGTTCCCTTCTGTGCGCGCCAAGAGCCGCTCACAGACGTGCAAACGTGTCAACTTTTGTTCTGCGGTCAAAAGATGTGGAACCCATCGAGCAGATACTTTACGGAATCCTAGGTCCTTTGTGATTATGGATTGAGTGCTCCCATAACTTATTCATATCTCAGAACAAATTTCGTAAATCGTCAAACGTCGGTCGACTTCCAGAAGATCACGAATTGCGTTAATGGTGTGTTCGGTAACGCTTGTCCGTGGGCGACGATCATAGCTCTCGTTTTCGACCCCTTCACGGCCTTTCATGAGCTCCTTATGCCAGGCAAAACACACGAGGCTTTGGCAGAGTTTGATCCCCGAACTGTGCCGTCAGTCTCCGCAGAATTTCGGCCGGTTTTACATCCTCACGAGCGAGAAGCTTGATAATTATGCGTGCACCTCTTTCTCAGACATCGTGCGCCATACTAATGACGGAATCTGTCGAGGCCGGCCGACCACTCTCCCCACTCCTCCCCCCCCCCAAACACTCCTCGAGGCGGTCACGCGCTCCGTTTAAAATTACGCGCTCTAAAACAAGTCTCGTTTATATTTGATCCACCCTTGTGCTACATTCCACCCGAAGAAGATATGTGTTACTATCACAAATTGGAACATCTACAAAGATTATTTCGTAGTTTTCTTACCAAATATATATTTTTTTCAACTTATGCAGATATATGTATAAGAAAGTACCTAGTCGATGGTCACAGGCCACCACTTTCCTATATTTTATCTTTAAACTCAACTTATTATATTTTTCGTAATATGTTTAATCTTCCAATAATACTCATAGTGGGTTCAATTTCTGGTTTAGAACACCCTCAAAGAGTCCTCTTTGTAAACGGCGCTATATAAATTGTCATTTTACTATTATGAAATTTACTCCCTAATTTGTTGTAATGAAACAATATCAGTGAACTTGGTTAGATGCCATTGTAAAGGGGTTTCCTCTTTAGTCAGCCTGAGAGCTGTGCATTATGTGTGATGCGCGAAATCGTGGTCAGTTAATCTGCTTATGCTTTAGCTGAGCTGTTCATTTGAAAACACTTGTGTTAAAATAATATTAAATGGAATTTATTTATGTTGCTCGCGCACAAAAAGTAACCTTGATTTTCCAAGAATTGACAGCCGTAGCCATCTATCCTTGTTCCCTATTTTAAACCAAAATAATTTAAATATTTCATGGTTCTAAATACCGGAATAATACAATTATTGTTGTATGTTAATAAGGTTCCTTTTAACAAAATTATTCCGAATCAAAAACTTTTTCGTCGAAAAATTAAGATAGATTTCGAGTCCCAATAGGAAAACAACACGTTTTTTTCTAAATGATACCGATTTCAAGATCAAAGTTTAATTATTATTTTATGGTTATTAAATAAATTAGGGCCTGTTATTTGATCTCCGTGTCCTAATTCGTCGTCTTTCAATTCTGTAAATACCCATAAAAAACGATTCCAGTCAGGTTTTCACTAAGACCTCTGACATATTTCTGATTGGTTGGAAGAGATTGCCACATAGCAAAAATTCTGCCAAGTTTTATTGTATAAAATGCAATACACTAATATAAGAGACGCATTTAAAAACATTTATAATTTATATCATTTTAATGGAAAGGCGAACCGCTGAGTACAAGTACACAACAAAGTAAAAAAAAACATTTAGAAGCATTATAGGCAAAAACTTAACTTTTCAATAAGAATTATTGCTGTGTTTGACTGGTTAAGAAGATGGCCAACGCTTCGGAATCACATTCGGTATTGTTTTCCGAATATTACCTTGAAGATGAAGGCTCCAACGTCACCGAAACGTCAACCATCTTCTAAGTAAACCAAAAACGGCGATAACTCCGCAAATATTTCAGAATTATTTAAAATATTTTTATAAAAGTCTTTTGTCCGATAATTGGATATTAAGATGGTAGGTTTAGAGATAATTGGATATTAAGATCGTAGGTTTAGAGATAATTGGATATTAAGATGGTAGGTTTAGAGATAATCGAGGGCGTGTTATAATGGAAGGCGATTCAAATCACGAATACCAAAGATAAATCAATTCGCAATTTTCGCATGTGCTGGTGGATCCATCCAACTGGAAACCGCAAACCATCTTTGAGCAAGTGAGATGGATGTAATTCAATCCGCATCGGCAATTACTTTCCAGGAGTACGATATTTTCCTATTCAATACATTTCTGAATCCCAGCATCGCTGATTTGAACTTGGAGAAAGAAAATGTAATTATAAACATGGAATCATTTGCATGAAATAAAAAATATTGGGTAAATGTTAAAATATTTTGATAAGGGAATCAAAACCGCAAGGGACACGGCGTGATGAGCTCAATATAAATATAATATTTATGAAGAAAGGACACCAAAGATTTTACTACATCTATTGTCAATAGTTCAAATCCCGCACTTCTTCTCCTGCATCCGGTCCTCACACGCAATGTGTCCTCTCCAGTCACGACATCTATGTAGTGTCACACCAGAATAAATATATTTTATAATATATTATATAACATAAACATATGAAATCGTTTCAAGTAATTTTTCAAAATCTATTTACATAGTACTTTGATTTTTTTTAATTAAATAAATTACTCGTATTTATCACGTTCACATGCGAGATAATTACATTCACTGGTTGGCTCGAGTGATTGCAAGTACTGATATAAATTAGAATTTTAAAACAACATCAAGGAAAATTACATCTAAATCCGATATTCAATCAGATATTTAAGAGGTTTTATTGACCTGTCCATTTATTTAACTGCACAGGTCATTGTGATTACGCATATCTCCTCCCAGGTATGGCAATAAATAAGGAGTATGTATAGAAACAATGTATCTAACAATTGTATTAGTATAATTTTCTTAAAATTAAACAAAAGTACTGTAAGATATATTTTTTAAATTTTAAATAATATATACAGACAATGACAACGTTAATATTACGTTGCGATACACACGAATCTTAACAAAACAGGAGATACCCAAGGTTAGTTTTGGAATGGATTGCCGTGTCATCAATAATTACGAATTCAAATAATTTCAGTCGAGTGTATTCCTTATTTCATACAATTGCTATTGTAATTACAGAGGCGAGAAGTACTTTACATACCTATATATGATATATTGGAAAACACAACAGAGGAAATTAATGGGGTGATTAAGAAACACAATTCAAGAGAAATGTATGAATAAAAGTAAATAATTTTATAAAAGCGCGTTTCAAAATTAAGGACTTAAAAAGTAAAGTATATTTTTATGTATAAAAATCTGAATATTGAATCTACATTCGATCTTTTAATTTTTTTATTTAAATCGACGAAACACGGGGACGTTTGATGAAAAGGTAGTATTTTACAGTATACGATAACGTAATCCAAGTTTAAAAAAAAAACGATTTTCTCTCACACTAAAGGTTGAGGAATTAATAAGACCCGTTTTGTGGTGTGATTTTTTTCCACTCATTACACATACTCGTACATATCAGCACGATATGTTTCTTTTGGGGTAAACAAAAATGACATATCTCAACGCGTTTATACCTGTGTACACAGCTTTCGCTTTGTCTACATCAATATATGCTCTTCTATTTCTCAAACGTCTTGCCTTTCCTTCAGTTAATTTTTTTCCATCTATTTCCTTTCACTCTTTTCTTGGTCTACTTCTATCCGATATTTACTAATTTTAGACATACATATTTGTATCGTAAGTCTTTTGCACCTCATTTTCTAAGCGTAACCACTAATTATGTTTTTTAAATTAAATTAAATAGTCATGAACATAGGCACTTTAGGCTAAAAAACCTGGTGGGCTTATTGTCATTTGGAAATTTCTTTCAACCAGCTAAAAAAATGTTGAAAAGCCTGTTGTGAAAACTAGCCTGAAACCCATTTTTTGGCACCATCGAGAATTGAATTCCAAATCTCCGAGTTGGAAAATAATCTTACAAACAACTTAGCCACGGAGGTCATCTTTTTATTATGGGTTTCTTTTCATCCACTTTGCAATTGGTTATCAAATTTGGAACCCATAGTTTATAAAAAATATTGAACTTCTTGAAAGAGTTTAAAGACAAGCAATAAAAAATCTGACTTAATATGTCTGACTTATCTAACTTATGAAGACATACTACGTTCATTAAATTCACCTCTCTATAACAATGACGAAATCGTGGAACTTGATTGATTTTTAGAAGATCTTGAGAAGTCATTATGATTGCTTGGAACTCCGCTAGCAATTTTCTTTTAAACAAAACAAGCGTTTGAGAGGGCATCAGTTGAAACTCTCCAAAACTAAATTCCACGATAATCCAAGGAAACGTTTTGCTAACCGAATTGTGAAATCTGGGAACAAACTGTGAGTGATGTGACATTGAACCAGTTTATAAACCGCCCGGACAAGTTTCTACACACACACCCCGAAGTGATGTTTTATTTGTGATGGTTTGTTTCTTTTCCTTATTTTTTAATGATCTTATTTTGTATTTCTCTTCCTTTTTCTTCATGAACATAATATATGTGACAGTTCAACTTGAAATATAACATATATTAGCAGCATTCATGCTATCTCTCTATAGTGATAATAATAATAAAAAAAATTACAAAATATTGGATCTTAAAATAACTGGACCGTAGAAAATGTGTGAAAATTAATAAGCATAAAAAATTAACAAGAAGGTATTTGTCCAATATTAAATATTTAGTCTTAGAAGAATGCTCACATCGGATAGATGCGCGAAGTGCGATTGTGAAAGAAGAGTAGCAGCAGGCAATAAGAGTGAATAGTAGGTTATACATTGTGTTTACTAAACAGAGGTTGCAAGAGAAGCAAAGATGGCTGCTCAAAACGGAATATCACGAGTAGTATATATGTAAGAAGTTTAGGAAGCCCTATAAAAACGTGACACGACCAAAAAATCTAATTCTAAAAAAAGGAGAAGTGATAAGTCTTTATAATAAGAGAGTTTGCATGAAGTAACCTGGACCTGGCACCACGAAAGATGTGTGCCAAGATAAAATAAAGTGGAGATCTGTTGTCTTTGCCTACCCCAATAGGAACATACCGTGATGGTGACGATGTGTTTCTAAGTAGTCGTAAACTTTAGATAATCATAAATATGTCATCAGATTTAATGAGAAAACCCTTGTTATCCTTTGGGGTCGATAAATGACTGCCCACACATACCTAGTTAAAAAAATCTATACGCATTTTCTTAAATTCAGTATATTTATACATTTTATGTTATCTCAATTTGATCCCTGGATTCAATTTCTAGTTGAAGTAGAATCTTAGTATGTTTTAAGTGTCCTTGAGGTGAAGTAACTCGCTAAATAACGTTATTTAATCATTTACTAATTTTTAACGGCCGCAGCCATTAAAAAAACATCTAAATTCAATACAACTTATACAAAAAAAATTAAAACGAAATCCAAATCGAATAAAATTTAAAACATATCACAAACAAATCAATGGCGTTTTGGTAAAGAGGTACAAGTCATCAATGACTTATTTGTCAGTTTGAAGTTTAGCAACACTTGTATTCCTGAAATACAGACCTCAGGTAAATGTTAAAGGTAAACTTTGAATATATAAATAATTGATGTTATAAAGGCAATCTATGGTATGGATAATACTTTTCGAGATTACATTTATACTAAAATGGTAGTTGGGTAATAACTCATTAGTAGTTACATTTTCCAGAACTTTCAAGACCTACATTTTCGCTACGACCTCCGTAATTTAGTTGATAAGAAAACGCTTGTATTTTAGCCTGGGAGTATCGGGTTCGAGTGTCGTTGATATATATCTATTTTTTAAATGATGTTAGTCTAGTTTTAACATATTGCATCTTTAACACCTTTCTGATTGGTTGGAAGGAATTGATACATGACAATCAACACACCAGATTGTACTTTATACAACGAAAGTGTAATACAACACAATATCTTTTGTGATATGCTCATCAAGTTATAATCATGTCAAACTTGTTCTTAAATATTCGATCAGTTTATATTCACTATCCCTATCATAGTTTTATTGCTAGCAATCTTACTGGCACAAATTGGCGATGGTGACTCGGTTTGATTTTCGACGGAACGACCAAATGTCTTTCCGGCATACGAGCACAACACTAAACGGTCGGAAAGAGCCGGAATGAGAACGGGATCGCTCGGACCGGCGTAAATGGCTTCACTAATAAATTTAATTTCCGAACTAATTAAATGGATTCGATTTTACGTTGTTATGCAAAACTGGGACAAGTGGCCTCGGCCACGTTAAGTAACAGTCAACCGGCCATTAAATGGGTAATTTCACGTTGGAGCAGAGGAAATTTGGTAGTCCTCTTGGACACATTAGTGTGTTAGTAGATGTGAAGTTTGGTAGTCCTCTTGGACACATTAGTGTGTTAGTAGATGTGAAGTTTGTCAGGAAGTGACAAGTCACAAAGATTGATTATTTCTTCGGTTCAATGCTGACGATGTAAAATAAACGCCTTTGAGAATGAAAATGGAAAATATGAATACGATTTTTTTGAAGAATAACGAAAATGGAAGGTTTTTTTTATTTGCTATTAGGCAATATTGATGACGCATAAATAATCAAGGAAAGGAAATGAAGACGTAATTTTTATTCGACTCACTATTACAACATTGAGACAAGGTGATTTGTGAACGTGTTGCGAATATTACTGAAAGACAAAAGCCGAACCATTCACTCACTGCCTTAAATTGAGATATTACCGACTAAAACGATGGAAGGTTCAGATAGTCTTGGGTAGACAAAAAAAATACTCAAGTGTAAAATAGTGACACATGAAAATTACAAGTTAATAAATATAATAACATAACATATATATCAGATTACATAAAATCTATCTGCAACAACGAGTAAATCTTTATAAATAATTGTATTGTATTACGCTTTTGCTGAGCAGTAGACGTCCGCTTACCGTGATCCCGTCCCGTATATCCTGATGTTCACATCATCGTGGTTTATTTTTTGAAGCACATTGAAATTAAAATCCCGATAAAATCCGCAAAAACGTAATTTTTTTTAAAACTAAAAATTTACATATTTATATTTTTGTATCGGAAATTTCAAAAGTAAGAAAATAACGTACAATCAATCATGCAAAGGAAGTCATTGAAGATGCAGACAACTTAAAAATCTCTCTTATCCTTGGACTCGTATGACCCTCAAGGTGTTAGAGAGACCAAAGGAAGCTGGTGAATTGACACATAACATACCATATAGGATCATACGCATTTATGATAAGAGATGTCTGAACGAAAGTAGACCACAACTTTACTTAAAGTTAAAATGTATTTCTGAATGCGTTGGAGATATTTACGAGTATAAAAAACAACCTTTTTAAGATCTCTTATTATATTACAGAAAACCAATTCGTTATCAAGTTAAAATAATAATGAAATAACGCTTCAGTGAATGAAGACGAAGGGAAAATAAAACACAAGCGGCGATGCGATATTGATTCAGTTGACCCCAGTAAAAGTACTTAAAAAGAGACAGGAAGACGAAGACGAGCTGAGGGATTTTATAATTTAAAACTGTTAATTTAATCCTTGGTACAGGCGAAATAATTAACATTTTAATTATCGCTTTCGAATACTTTCATTTAAAATAATCTAGAAATGTATTGACTGATTAGATATTTACTTATTCTGAAAGAGGGGAAAAAACTGTGTGGACGTGACAGCAAATAAATATGTGTACTAAGATAGAATAATGAACTTGAGATCTGTTCTCTCTGTCTAGCCTAATAGACATATGGTACGATGGTGGTGATGAAGATAAAATATATATTAAATAAATACCAATGTAATAATTTCTATTTAACGATATCTTACTGAGCATTTCTTCCCAATATAGTCTAATGATATAATATTTACTTATTGATACTTGGCATTAGATAAAACAAATGATTTAATTTTAAGAGACTATTATTTTTATTTTTATTTATTTATTTATTTATTTTTTCAAAACAGGCTTAGCCCAATTACTTTGAAAAATACAAGACATTAAAAAAGAAGAAAAATTACATAGAGAGAAAGAAAAAATAAGTTAAAAAATTATATAAAATAAAAAATAATGCATATGCATACAAACGAGTATATACACACAAACATATTATACACATACGAGTATATTCACAGTCATTTAGGTATGTTGATGAGTGCTTTCTAACGCGCTCAATCTAAGAAGAAAATTTACTTTTGCTTTTGGTAATGTGATATGAAATATGTCAATATCCGAAGCAGTCCCGTTCAGAAGAGTTAAGGTCCTTCCAACAGGCATAGCGGCTGGAAGACCCGTTCTTGCGTATGTTATTGAGCACAGTTCTTGCTGGCGCAGTCTAGTGTAATTGTTAGGAACATTTAACGCTAATCTTTGTAGTAATGCTGGACAGCTCACAACTCCTCGAACGAGTTTGACAACGTATACCAGGAGACGCACATCTCTTCTTACGCTCAAGGAGTTATACCCGAGCATGCCCAGCAGGAACTGAGTAGGATAAAGCCATGGATAGACACCGAACTCTCTCATATAGAGATATCGTAGATATTTTTTTGTACTTTCTCCACCATGAGCGAGTTCTGCTCCCCTACCGGGCTCCAAATGCAAGCATTGCTTTCTAGTTTCCTACGGATCAATGAATTAAACAACGTTTTGAGCACCAATTGGTTTTCAAACGACTTAGAGATTCTCATTACATTACATTATTATATTCTACTGAGACTTCTTACAGTAGTATAGAAGATATGAGAAGTTTGAGAGGATCTAAAAAAAACGTGGCATGACCAAATGAATGAAATTCTAAAAGAGAGAAGAGTGAAAAGCAAGAATATGAGAAAAGTTATAATATACGATTAGGTAGGAGAGTATGTGATGAAAGCGAAAGACGTGTTCCAAGATATAATGAAGTGGAGGTCTGTTTACTCTAATGAAGAAATGGCGTGATGATGATGAATGTTACTTTTAAAAAAAAGTATTTAATAAATTTTCAAATTGAATTGGAAAAAAGATTTTAAAGTGGCGCTTAAACAGTGCTTTTGTTTATACACACACACATACACACACACAACACCACCACCATGCTGTTTCCCTTCTGGGATATGTAGAGGACAGAGCGCCAGATTTTCCTATCTCGACACATATTACGCATCTTCGATATCTATACACCTTCTTATACAATTCCTACGATTTCTCTCACTTCTTACATATCCTTCTTTCAAAATATCATTCATTTGATCCGATCATACTTTCCTTGATCTTCCCCTACCACGACTTTCACTTATATTTAAAATGTAAATTTGTTTTGTTAATCTTTCTTCAATCATTTGTTCCACGTACCCAAACCGTCTCAGAGTGCTCTGTTTCATCTTAATCAACACACCAGCCTTAAGTTCACATTCATCCCTGATCACTTCATTCCGTATTCTGTCATACATAGTCACGACGTGTATTCTTCTAAGTGCAAGCATTCTAAAGTCGGCTCTTTTCAGTCATTGTTTTATTATTTTTATATATTAAAACTCTAATCCTTGACGAATATTAGTAAAAGTAATCATAACTTCTTACAAATGGTATAACTTGGAACAGCTTCAACTTAATTATATATGTTATAATATATAGTTAGAAAACTGCAGTAAAATTAAAATTTATCCAGTTTTATAAGTTAACAGTTTCTAAAGATAACAGTAAAATAACTAAAAAACAACTTTTTTAACATAAAAAAAGTTCATGAATCTCTCGTGACTATATATTAATTTTATGTAAGTAAACTAATTAAAAAGTTAAGAAAATATAGATAATATTTATTGCCGTGTTTCTACGTCCCACAGGTATGAAAAACTCATTTACAATTGCGCAGTACTGCGATTCTCAGAGAACGAGTTCAAGTATTATACAATGGGATGCTTTTATGTTTAGTAATTCCTGCTACTCCAAGAGTGCTTCAAGAATTTGTCAGAAAACTACTGAGCGCCAGTAAAATAATTCATTCAAATTTAAAAAAAAAGACTCGACACCTTCCAATAATCGAACCCAGTACGACTGGGTGCTAAAAACATGCTAACCTCTAGGCTACGGTACCGACAGTAGGTGCATGTTCAAAATATGATTTGAAAAAAGCTGTTGGAAATGAAATAATGCTTGTCATTTGTTTTACCTTTTTTTATTTATAGGAACTTTATTATTCCTAGGCATGGTTCCAAGTTGCTTTCAACTGCAACAAAATGGTTTCTGACAGCAAATCAAATGTCAAATATCTGACAGCATCTAAGTACTAATGAATTGACAGCATCTAAGTACTAATAGTCATATTAGATGATATTAAAATATATGTAGAATTCAATACAATGTTTAAAATTATATTTTAAAGCGCAGTTTAGTAGAACGCACTTCCGTTATATTTAATACATTAACTCCAACGCACTTCCGTTATATTATGGCAAGTAAAAGAGCATCTTGAAAGCTTCTATGTCCTTCCGACATTCTAGATGAGACGAGTATATACTCCATGGAATAGGGTCGGAAATCTGGATCAAGAGAGCTGGGTCTCTTGGCTTAAACCTCTTAATAGAATGGGTTACGCCCTGAGACTCAAACGATCTTAGCGTATCACGCTTTATAGACGCAACGTCCCATGTATTGAGTGAGGGGACTATTTAAATTTACTTTGAAAACTACAAGATACAGCTTAAGCTCCACAGCTTGAGGACTTGAGGACGAGGACCAGTGAAGCTCATTTGAAACAGGATAAAACTACAAGATACAGCTTAAGCTCCACAGCTTGAGGACTTGAGGACGAGGACCAGTGAAGCTCATTTGAAAGAGGATAAAACTACAAGATACAGCTTAAGCTCCACAGCTTGAGGACTTGAGGACGAGGACCAGTGAAGCTCATTTGAAAGATGATAAAACTACAAGATACAGCTTAAGCTCCACAGCTTGAGGACTTGAGGACGAGGACCAGTGAAGCTCATTTGAAAGAGGATAAAACTACAAGATACAGCTTAAGCTCCACAGCTTGAGGACTTGAGGACGAGGACCAGTGAAGCTCATTTGAAAGAGGATAAAACTACAAGATACAGCTTAAGCTCCACAGCTTGAGGACTTGAGGACGAGGACCAGTGAAGCTCATTTGAAAGAGGATAAAACTACAAGATACAGCTTAAGCTCCACAGCTTGAGGACTTGAGGACGAGGACCAGTGAAGCTCATTTGAAAGAGGATAAAACTACAAGATACAGCTTAAGCTCCACAGCTTGAGGACTTGAGGACGAGGACCAGTGAAGCTCATTTGAAAGAGGATAAAACTACAAGATACAGCTTAAGCTCCACAGCTTGAGGACTTGAGGACGAGGACCAGTGAAGCTCATTTGAAAGAGGATAAAACTACAAGATACAGCTTAAGCTCCACAGCTTGAGGACTTGAGGACGAGGACCAGTGAAGCTCATTTGAAAGAGGATAAAAACTGTGAATTCCAACTACGACTAATTAATTAATTAAATTTTAAAAATTATGTTTGAAAAGCATTTCATAGTAAATTTTATTGTGTTTTGATATAAAAAAACATCAAAATGTCAAGTGATTTTATAACTAAAAATTACAATTTAATTGCGTCTACAAAAATAATAATGCTAACAGTTTTGCACATGAATAGTTAGAAATAAGACTGAAGGTACGAGTAAAACATTTGACGGCGCCCCTAACTATTTATTTGCGCAGTTCTGTACAGAAATACGAGTATAGTGCACAATAGATCAGCCCGATTATATGACGTCGATTCACCAAAGCGTTGTTAATATACCCTGTAGTCTATTTTTGCGGGCCTCGTATATCGCTTATTTTTTCCAAATATTTACTTGGGTGGAGAAAATATGGGTAACTAATATGGGATTTTAGAAAATCAACCAGAGCAAATTACACGACAATGTAAAGTGAGCGATCTTGATGAGAAGTTAATATACAATTTACATACTGAACACATTATTGGAAAGGCCAGGAAGAGGTTACAATTCATTCTGAGGATTGTTAAATATTTTACCTATGTAATATCTCGCATGACACACACAATTATACGAGTACTCGTACATGTTGTGTGTTAGAATTCGGCTGCCAGATTTGGGATCCCGTAAATCATATTTATATTTAAAGAATTGAGCGAATTCAATTTCATTTTCTGAGTGCTATCGCTATCGATACGCAGCTTCATTTCGGATGATGCAACACTTCAACCTCTTGTATATACTCGTAGGTAGGTGCTTATTTCTAGGCATCGTGTTTTCGACTGATCTGCCCTTTTGGAAAAAATAAATATCCTAGTTCCTAGAATTAACTTTAGGAGCACGGACAATTTTTTTGTAGCAAGATATAGAACGTACATGCGAAAATTCACAATTTTTTTTTTATCAGATATATAACGGGATTAATATTTCATTTTTAAGGCTTGGCTTAGGGCCGTATAATAGAAATCATATATTTTTATTCATACGAGTATAAACATTTATACAATTTGGTTTTATATATATTTTTTTCTTATTGTTATAATTAATAAGATAAAAATATCACTTTAGTTAATAAATGAGCAATTAGAACTAATGATGGGTACAATATGCCCGTAGTAGTACTTTTTACAGCTCGTAGATTGAGGATAAATCACAATAAAATAAGTTCTCGACGCGAATATTCTAACCAATGCGTGCGTTAGCACTATCAGAAGGGTGAATTGACTAAACCAAAAAATAATAATAAAGGATTTTTTTAAATAAGTATAGCACCAAGTCGTAATTACTTATTTTTTCTTCTAATATATGGAAATAATATATTTTAGTAATGTAATTACGATTTTACACTTCAGAAGAAATGATTGTGTTACAATATGTGGAAAAGGTAACTAAAGGTAGGCTGACTGGTATCGATATTAAGTGAATACGGTAGACTCTTTACATTAGGGTCAGAGAGCAGAAACTTGTTATTGGAAGAAACAGGATAAACGGAATGGCACAATGAGATTTATTCCAGCACGGGAAGAATCGATAGAACTTCACTACATGGTACAGAAACAGGATAAACGGAATAGCACAAGAAGATTTGTTCCAGCACGGGAAGAATCGATAGAACTTCACTACATGGTACAGAAACAGGATAAACGGAATAGCACAAGGAGATTTGTTCCAGCACGTGAAGAATCGATAGAACTTCACTACATGGTACAGAAACAGGATAAACGGAATAGCACAAGGAGATTTGTTCCAGCACGGGAGGAATCGATAGAACTTCACATGGTACAGAAACAGGATAAACGGAATAGCACAAGGAGATTTGTTCCAGCACGGGAAGAATCGATAGAACTCCACTACATGGTACAGAAACAGGATAAACGGAATAGTACAAGGAGATTTGTTCAAGCACGGGAAGAATCGACAGAACTCCACTACATGGTACAGAAACAGGATAAACGGAATAGTACAAGGAAATTTGTTCCAGCACGGGAAGAATCGATAGAACTTCACTACATGGTACAGAAACAGGATAAACGGAATAGCACAAGGAGATTTGTTCCAGCACGGGAAGAATCGATAGAACTTCACTACATGGCACAGAAACAGGATAAACGGAATAGCACAAGGAGATTTGTTCCAGCACGGGAAGAATCGATAGAACTTCACTACATGGTACAGAAACAGGATAAACGGAATAGCGCAAGAAGATTTATTCCAGCACGGGAAGAATCGATAGAACTAACTTCACATGGTACAGAAATTGCAGATCTGATACACAACAACGATAAAAAATATATTGCTCAAAACATTTAAGTAAAATGCTTCACACTGAAAGCTCTGTTGATTACAAAAAAAACTCAAGATCTACTTATTTTTTCCGACAAAATCGACCAGTTGCAAATATATTTTTGCACTTTTCAAGTTACGTAAGCGTGTATTTTCGAATACTGCACGTATATATGTTTATAAAATACAGTAAGTTTTAAAAAAAACTACAGTGTCCACTTAAAACGAAGTAAGTTATTTTCGGAATGATGTGTTATGCTTATCAAGTCATCATAATCGAATGCACAAGCGTCAAAATAAAATAATTAGCGTTCAAGGGTACGTTTTATCAACGAATGTTTAAACAATTTGAGATTGTGTGCCTTATTTAAAAGTTTTCGACAAATATTTTAAAACTTTATATCAAAATCGGATAAACACGTACACGTCAATTGATCAAAAATCTACAAAATAATACAGCGATTTTATTTAACATGTTTCATAACGAAATAAGCGTATCCAGCGAGTACAAACATTACAAATACATATTAAGGTATCTAAACTTAGTTGTAAATAAAACACATTCGCATGTCAGTAACGCAAATATACAAAAAGCTATATTCAACTAAATTTAAATATGACGTGACAGATGTATTGAATAACACACATATTTTGAAAATGAGTTACGCCTATTTCATTACATAATACATTGTTCTAACATGTTTGCCGTACTTGTGATGGGTCGTTTCATAACAGGAGTTCATATTAATTATCAGATGTTTCAATCGTTATGTTGCGTCATGTTATTATGTCAGAGGCGTCTCAGGAAGGGATATTACTACTATAGTATCAGTACGAAAATCACATGTGGCAACCGTAAATAACCGAATAACACACGCTTTCATTATTTTTATCCAGGTATATTTAAAAGATTTTAAACATATTTACATTAATAATACAAAATATATTTTGATAGCCAATCTTCGTATACAACGTAAAATATATCTAGGAGTACTATTCATAGTTCATGGTGAGGTTTCCAATTTTTGAGATGAAATTTGGAAAAAAAATGTGGACACTAGGAACACAGAACAACGACGTGCAAGAGGAATATAACTCATGCATTAAAACAGATCATATAATTGATAAGACTTTATTACCGCCCCTGACTTATGAAGAGATAATACTCAGGGACAAAATAATATCCAAGACAATTTTCCATAGCTCAGTGTCATATCAGTCATTGACTTTTTTCATTTATGATAAATAAAAAAATAAATTTTTTTTTCTCAAATTTTACACAGCGCTTCATCAAGAAGTTGTCTCAAATTTTACACAGCACTTCATCAATTATTGCATTCATTATTACGGAGGTAGTCAGCTTATGTGAAAAATAATGTAGGTAAGCGAAAAATATGTTTGGGAGAGTATCGTTAAAATACATTGATGATATTTATCAATGCAATAGAAAAAAAACCAGTAAACTATATTTAAATTCTGCTTGAAAATATAACGAAAATTCCCATACATATTTTGTATATCTCATCTCGCACAACGTGTGGCGTACACATTGTACTCAAGGGTGCGTGGCACTGAATTAAGTATTTTCAGTCCTGAAACATTCAATTAGCCACACAAGGCCTTATGAATTACGGAGCTTCGGCACACATAATCCTAACAACCCAACGCACAAATATATATATCGAGATAAAATAATAAAAGAAGGTAACATAAATGTAAATTCCTATTACAATTGCCATAAAGCCCTCGTATAAAAGAGTTGTGAACATATACGAGTATATACTCGTATTCCTTATATTATAGTTGAATCCGGCCCTTTGATCATAAAGGATCGGCCTCATGGAGACACTGCTAATATCTTCTCGATGTTTTTAAATTATAATAAATTGAAAAATGCGATGGAATAGCATATTTTATAGCAACAATTGGAAAAAATAAACAATAACGTATTTTTATAAAACATGTCGAATTCCTTTTTTTAAGAAAACATACCTACGAGATTTACTAACATCGCAACTGATGTCGTTAAATTTTGCGGTAGAACGAATTCAAAGCACGTTTGCCGCTTTCTACCTTATAATGATGAGAAACGGAAAGTTGTTTCCAGACGACATAAAAACTTCTCGTTTACAAAACAGTAATTTTATTCAATATTTTCTAAAATATGGTATTTTTGCTATTGTCGACCAATCTAAACTAGGCAAAGAACTACTAATACATATTGAGCCGAAAAAAATCAATGGTAAATGAAGTTTACGTTAGAATCAGTGACACTTGAATACGAATATAAACGAAAATAAAAGAGTTACATGAACACACATGTTATAATTTGTAACGTTAATAAAAAAACAGTCAATAAATCTACTCGTACCTATATTCATTTAGACTCGTTATCAAAGTTTTAAATTAGATTTTTTTTATCAAAATTCCATTCAATGCTTGTTTCAAACGATGTACGGATATTTTTTAATACAATATACATACTCCATTTTAAAAATTATTTTCAAGATGGTTTGTTCATGACTGAAGAAAAATGTTCAATTGAATATGAAACGGTCTGAATGGTGACAAAGACCGAGGAAAATACAAAAAAACAAAGTAAAAAAATATGACTTAGTAATTAATAAAATTATTGCAATCGATTAAAAAATAATCTTCTAATTAATTTTGGTCCTCCGTGCATTCTCACTAAGATAACCAGCGTGATGGGAAGTGAAACGAAAATAAATTATTGAAATAGATTTTTTTTTCGATTTTCCAAACGCTCGATGCTAACGAACGATTAATTAATAATCGTTTTATCGTTTCAAGTAATTAATTTATCCCTTTTACTGTAGTAATTGGCTTCATTTATTTTTAATTGATCCTTTGATTGAAAACTTTGGAAAAAGGACGGATCACCGATGCTCCCTATTAAAATTGACAAACGTAATTCATTTTCATTTCAGGGGCGGATATACTCGTACTTGTTGATGGAGTTAATACGTATCGAGTTACTTTTGCTATAAGCTGGAATATATTATATAAAAGTTAAAAACTATATTGAAGGACGGCAATTGGCAGTCAACTAAATTTCGTATTCCGTTATCAACTGTCAAAAATAAAGAAAATTTTGTTATATTATTATTATGCTGGAATTTGTGATCATTTGAAACACTGAGACCGCACAAACTGAAGACAAGCAATTAGAGCACTATTATACCGAAATTACTGACTCGAGCGAAATTGAAACGATCGAGGAAAATAAGTATTTTTGATACATAGCGCTAGTATTCGTTGCTTATCATACATACATTTGTATTTTTCATATTGCCATATTAGCTGATGGGTTCACATATTATTTGACATACGAGTGTATAAAAAAGCTACCATTTATTCAATAATATAGCGGATTATTCTTTCAATGAGTTATTAAAGAAATATTTTATACAACAGTGTTTATTGTTTCCTATACTGTTTATTATTTAGTGTTACTATCATAAATCGGAAGATCTAAAAATATATATTTGGAGTTCGTTTTCTCTAGGTAAGTTTGGTGGGGGTTTCTAACCAAATATGTTATTCTAAACGTATGTAACACATCGATCAATAAGTCCCGGGACTAATTACTAAAACATCATTTGTTTGCCAAAATTCTACTTTATTCATCAACATAGTCTCCTTCAAGAGCAATACATTCATTCCAACGCTTTCCTAACTTTTCTATGCCAGCCGTGTAGAACGATTTATCTTTGGTTTCAAAATAGGCGTTAGCTTTGGCAATCACTTCTTCATTGGAGCCAAATCTCTTTCCCTGGAGCATCTTTTTGAAGTCTGCGAACAGCCCATAGTCGCTAGGGAAGTGGAGAATACGGTGGGTGCGGAAGCAATTCTAAGTTCAACTCATGCAATTTGGTCATCGTTATCATCGACTTGTGACACGGTGCATTGTCCTGATGAAAGAGAATTTTTTTCTTCTTCATATAGGGCCGTTTTTTTTCAATTTCTACCATCAAACGCTCCAATAACGCTATGTAATATTCGCTATTGATGGTTTTTCCCTGTTCAAGGTGATCGATGAATATTATACCATGCGCATTCCAAAATACGGAGGCCATAACCTTCCCGGCCGACTGTTGAGTTTTTGGTCGCTTCGGACGACTTCATGCAAATGTTCATGCAAAATAGTGTAAACACTACCAAATGATATCTTCAGGATGTCAGCTATCTCACGCAACTTTACTTTGCGATTTCCATCACGATTTTGAGGGTTTTTTTTATGTTTTGGTCTCATTTGGACGACCAGAGCTTTCAGCATCATTTGTGTCTGTACGACCGCGTTTGAATGGTTGTCGTACAGACACCGCATTTGTGTCTGTACGACAACCATTTGTCGGTGGTATGTTTGGCATACCACCGACAAATGGTTGTTTTCGACGGTTAAGAGCCCGTATAACACTTTTCAACCCATCGCTGAGTTTGAACGGTATTTTTTCCCATTACAAAGCAATGTTATATCAACACGAAATTCGGTTTTTTCCATTGTTTTGAAAATAGCAACAGTAGCGTCACTAAAACCACTGTAACTCAATGACACAATGTCGGAATGTCATGAAAGTTTGACACGTAACTTCTAAAGGCTTGTACTAACTGATAATGGTATGGATTTGTTATTAGAGGCGCCATCTGTTGGTTAGTCCCGGGACTTATTGATCGATGTGTTAGATGTAGATCAGTGATTCTTAACGGGGGCGCCAGCGCCCCCTTGTGGGCGTTTTAGAGGTCTGGGGGGGCGTTTATAAATTTTTAGAATTTAGGGGGCGCTGCAGGAGTTCCAGTGGGCGTTATGTCGAAATACAAAAATAAGGTATGCTCAATTGGTGCGTGCACTGCACACATCATCACTGTAAATCATCGCGTACGCAATCGCGAATAAAATATTGCGATCGGGGTACCATGTTGCGTTTGACAGTTAGCGCTATGTCACATGAAAGAGAGATACAAAATGCGCGCTCATGCGCATGCGTATGCGCATGCGCATGCGTATCTTATTTTTTCTATGTATGGCGTTGTGTCATGTAAAGCGATTTTGCTGCATATTACAAATTAGTCATTTCTGTCAGTCCGTTGCGGCGATCGCGTTAATTTCTGTTGGTGTATGTGAGTTCTTCTGTATTAACATTATTTCTTCATAGATTAGCCCTTTTTTCAAGATGTCAGTCAAGCAGAAAAAGTGTCGACAATATTTAGTTGACTATTTAAAATTTGGTTTTGTTTCATCTCCTACAAATCAACAATTGCCAATGTGTTTACTCTGTCAACATGTGTTTTCTAACGAGGCCATGAAGCCATCTCGGTTAAAGGAACATTTTGTAAAGAAACATCCCGACAATAATAATATCGTATTTTCAACAACTTAAGAAAACATTTGATAGTCGCAATACTCTCAGTAATGTTTTTAAGAAGATTTCAAGTCGGAATGATAAAGGACTAATGGTGTCTTATGAAATAGCACAAATTATTGCAAAATGTGGTGCACCACATATATATGGAGAAAAATTAATACTACCAGCTATACGTGTATTCATTAATAATATGATCGGGAAAAACCAGCAAGGGATTCTTTCTTCAGTCCCATTGAGCAATGATACAATTTCAAAAAGAATTGATGAGATGGCAAGTGATATCGAAATTCAACTATGTGATGAACTACAGTCCAACGAATTTTCATTACAATTGGATGAGAGTACTCTGCATAATAATGAATCTCTACTACTTGCTTATGTACGATTTGTGAAGAATGAAAAAATTATTGAAGAAATGTTATTTGCAAAATTACTTACTACTAACTCGACTGGTGCATCAATATTTGAAACCCTTGAAAACTTTTTCGCCGAAAAATGTATTCCCTTCACTAATGTGATTGCTTGTGCTACTGATGGAGCACCAGCGATGGTTGGTCGGCATCGTGGTTTTGTATCAAGATTGAAAAATGTGGCACCAAATGTTCTAACAATTCACTGCATCATTCACCGTCAACATTTAGTCGCAAAACATCTTAGCGGACGTCTTCACAAATCGATGAGTATTGTTATAAAAGTTATCAATAAAATAAAGTTCTCTCCCTTGAATGATAGATTATTCCGTCAACTGTGTAAAGAAAATGATGAAGAATTCGAAAGACTTATCTTACATACAGAAGTAAGATGGCTATCGAAAGGAAATTGTTTAAAAAGATTTTATGCACTGTTTGATACAATTGTGGAGTTTTTGGATGTAAACAATGAAAACATATGCATTGAATTAAAATTACTACGAAATGATGTGGCCTATCTTTCGGATATATTCGAAAAAATGAATGAAAATCTCCTGAAACTTCAAGGAAACAATATCAGCCTTATTAAAGCCAAAGGAGTTGTACTAAGCTTTATCAATAAACTTAAATTATATAAAAATAATCTTAGTCGGCGAGAATTCCATCAGTTTCCTTCTTTACAACAATTAAAAGAAGATATGCTCGAAGATTCTGATTTGGAAACATACTGTTGCCACATTGACGCCCTTATCGAAGATATGATAATACGATTCAAAGACTTGCAGGAACTTGTAATACCAGCTTGGTTAATTAATCCATTTTTATCAGACATAGAAAGTGTCAGTCAAAATTTAAAAGAGCAGTTTATTGAGCTACAAAATGATTGTGAGGCTAAAATAATATTCAATCAATGTGATTATGATGCTTTTTGGGTTCGTTTTCGCCATCAATACCCTCTTCTGTGGAAAGAAGTAAAATTACCCATCATAGCATTTCCTTCGTCGTATTTAGTGGAAAAGGGTTTTAGTGCAGTAATGCATATATTAAAAAAATCACGAAATCGATTACAAATAAGCCAAAGAGGAGATTTGAGATTGTATTTAAGTAAATTTGAACCTAATATTACGAAATTGGCGCAATCACATGAGGCTCAAGGATCTCATTAAATTTATTTTTTATTAAAAATTTCATATTTCGTATTGAATCGTGTACTTTTTTTTATTGAAATAATATTATAATGTTGTGTCTAATGTTAATATGACAAAAAAGTCAATAAACATAATGTTTATAAAAATAATCACGTGTTTTATTTTTATTTCTCCAATTTTTTTATTTATAGTAGGAAATAGATTGCATAAAATACATACGTGGAGAAAAGTGTAAATTTTGAATTTCGCATTTGGGGGGGGGGGGGGGGGGGGGGGGGGCGCTGGATAATTTTACCGTGGTAAAGGGGGCGATTCTTTCAACACGGTTAAGAAACACTGATGTAGATGCAGGGAAGTATCCAATTTAATGACCGTAGGAGTCAGCTTTTTATTCGTTCTCTTAACTTGTTTTTTTTTATTTTTTGTAATATTTTTAATATTTCATTAAGATTGGGTTTGATTGCCGAGCATCTTTGAGAATAGTTTGCTCTCTAAAAGGCGCTATATACTCTTATATTATCATGATATCCTTATTATTGTAAATTTTATACAATTTATTAACTACAATGTTAATATCACCGTCAATTAAAACATTCAATATATTGAACTATATTAAAAAAATATATTTAATCTACCAAATGCTCTTACACAATTAAAGTAATAATTTTTTAATCTTGAGCTAACTTCTAATAATCAAAACACAAAACTTACATCCTTTCGATCATTTGATTCATTTAATGTATACATGCAAAACAGATACAATTCACACAGTTTTTTTTTAATATTTGAAAAATCTAATGAAAATAGCTCATCCATACAAAACATATCTCAAAACAGATATAATTCAGTTTGTATATTTTTAATATGCCTAACTAAAGGTACAAATGCAAATACGTAATATGCGAGTTTAATATTGACCCCTTTTCAGTACGGTGGTGGTATCAGTTCCCTGTAAACGTTTCCCCGGCCCGGCCTTGTCTATCCGGTTTGTCACATGAATTTGCTCTAACAACATGATTTTATTATTACCGTCATCATCGCTGAAGCCACCCTTTGATCCCAGCCCGTTTTGATCCCCCTTTACAGTCAACTGGGCTGGAAATATTTCAGCTCAACGCTTTGTTGCCCCGACCTGTTCCAGGAGTGGAGCGCCTCAGCCGACTCGCATCGTACTGTTGTATGTACCTACGTTATGTTCACCAAATCTATAATGGTCACGAATACACGTTATTGCTTCATTTAATGTTTAACATTAATAATCCCTGTGCATTATTCCAGAATTCTTTCTTATACTTTTCACATAGCAAAACTATTTTTGATTTAATTATAATACACGAATTTATTTATTTACAAATTCTTTTTATTGTCCGTTCGATTCATTGCTTCATTATTTCAAGTACTGGCTCCATAATTCGCATGGGTGTCTATAACTTGTGTAGACCTTTGTGAATAGTTCCGAATGTTAAAGTCATTCGATAGAAGGTAACTGAAATATCAAACTAAGAGAAAAAAAATTACCGGAATTTTATGATTAAAAATTAAAATAAAAACATATTTCGAGGAAAATATAGATAATATATTTTTATAGCTTTTTGAAGCACTCTTGTTGCTTAGCCTACTACCACACCTCTAGTAGAATAGTATATTCACCTCGTTTAGTGGAATGTCCGTCTATCGTTGATATAATGTTGGTTACTATTGTTTCGGATATGTTCAGAACGGCTGTATTGTTGTCTGATCAAAATGAATATGTAATACTATTAGTGCTAACTATTTTCGGGTATTAGTGCTAACCATTTTCACCGTTAGTATTCCTTCGGGTTCGACATCCTGTGAATTCCTAGTTGATTTCGCTCTTAGACCTTATGTTTTGACAGTTTGTGAAAATATAAGGTCTGAATGTTTTTATTGTTAAAAAGATTAAAGAGTTGATACTGATGATAAAACAGTTACTGATAAAAACTAATATTCAATCATCCCTGTTTAACTTGTCTGATGGCATGTGGAAAAGATTTGTGTGGGCTCTTGAGTGTGGGTTTCTTCTTGTTGTTTTGTATTTGTGTGTTCTGTATATTTTTGTGTTAATTTTTATTCTTATGATTGTGTGCGGTATATCATGGGTTTAACATTTTTGGTTTTATTTTTGTTTCATTTTGGGTCCATTTTTGGTTTTACTTTTGTTTTTATTCTTATGATTGTGTGCGGTATATTATGGGATGAACAAGTTTGGTCTTTCTGGAGTGATGATGTGTGAAGAGTATGATTCCGCATGATGTTTCCAATTGTAATTGAGTGTCACTGTTTGTCAGGTTGATGAGAACGTGCAACGGGGTTTTGTTTTTGTGTAATCAAAAATCGGAAAGAAGTATCGATTTATTCTTTCATGCTAAATATCCTCAGTGAGATACAGGCAAAAACCTAGTTTACTGGGGATACGACAAATCAAAGGCGACAAACTCAGATCCGTTAAAATAATGTATGTCTAAATTAAATTACCTGTTGTTTTTTCGCAAATTATGTATATTTCTTGTCATGTGCAATAATAATAATAATAACTTATTTGTCAGTTTGAAGTTTTGCAGCACTTGTATTCCTGAAATACAGACCTCAGGTAAATTTTAAAGGTAAACTTTGAATACGTAAATAATTTATGTTATCAAAGTTTACCTTTAAAATTTACCTGAGGTCTGTATTTCAGGAATACAAGTGTTGCAAAACTTCAAACTGACAAATAAGTAATTGATGACATGTACCTCTTTACCAAAACGCTATTCAATTGCTTGTAAAATGTAACGTTATAGTTAATATAAAACCTATCTATTACTTTGAGCCACTCCATTCCAGAATCATAAGTGTGCAGTCTGTATTCGGCCCACTATGCGGAAGGAAGACTATGGAATCTAGCTTTATGTTGAACCGGAATGCCTCAGTCAACTTGTAGTGCATGTTGACATTGGATACGAGCACAAACACTTTAATTGTACGTTCGCTTCACCTATTTTCAGACTTTTGCAAATATATTTCCAAACACGATTTACAATTTTTATAAATTATACTATTGTATAAAGCTTCTCAGTTAGTCCTGTGACTAATTAAGTTTTTACTACGGAATATTTTTGTAGAATAAATTGCTAGTACTTGAAAAGTTTTATAAAAAATTAAGAACCAGAAAATATTATACAGATAAACATATAACATACTCGTATATACTATAGACTGAAAAAAAAGGTTAGTGAAACAATAATGATGAGTAAATAATATCTAAAACCATGTACGTTTTAATTAAAAAAATGGACACTTTGTTAATCAAAAAGATACATGAAGAAGTTGTGTAGATTTTGAATTATGGCTTAACATTTTCAACCCTTCATTATGTTTAAATTTACGTAATGAAGGGTTGAAAATGTTAAGTCAGATTCTTATATGAGATAGGCGATTATTAACACCACATTTTTCTCTATCTTTTAGTAGGGATTGCGCTTTGTGTATCGAGAATTTTCAGCACTTATTTCATTCCATAAGCGGTTGAACTCTGGACTCAACAAAGTAAAACTAATTTCACTTTTTGGAGTCTATAAAAAGGGCTGAAAGAGTTGTTTTTATTCGAAAAAAAAGCAAATTATAAATTTGACTGAGGAAATTTAAAAAAAATTCAATCTGTCACTATTTTGAGTCATAAATCGAATAAACAATGCAAATATATTTCCAGCCCTCATGAAAGGTTAAGCTTCATGATACTGGGATATACTCCTATTCAAAGATGAAAAATGATTGCCCTAATTGAGTTAAGAACGATTCCAACAGATCAGGCGCACGGCGCCCAGCTATGTTATGTTAATAATGACAAAAATGCTCAGTTTATAAATTTCGACTCATTTTTTTAAATATCACGCCAAACGAGTGCAAAAAATTAAAACGAGGGTAGAAAATGCTTAAGTGACCACTTCAATCAAATACGTATTGTGAAAAAATATACATCAGAAATGGAGAACATAATACACGTGATTAAAAAATAATATTTTGCGATTTTTAATAGTTAATACAGTATTTATGTCTATAGTCTGTTCAGTTAAATAAATTACGAAACGTTTTCACTTTTAATAGCCTTTTCTCAAAACTGTGTTCGATGCACTTGTAACAGATCTACTTTTATCTTCTTCACCCCTTATCTATTATACTGATTAGGGTCAGGATTGCAGCGCTGCCACGGTACTCCTCCAGGCGAGTTTCGGGCTCTCCCGGGAACGATCTCCCAGTCTTGCTGACTAAGAATTAATAACGTTTTTTTTTCGGAATAATCTTTTATCAGAACCAAAACAAACGAAATATAAATTAAGGAGAAAAATATCACAGTTTTTTTTCGTATGGTACGGTACCCCTCAATATATCCGAATTAGTGTGTCAGATATATTGAAGAGCGTGGTCTGGTGACAATACTGTTCTCGGCCTCAGTAAACGATCTTTCGGATTTAGAACCTCTGGAGTAGGCACCGAACTCACGGTTCGTCATTGAACTTGTTGGCAATACTACCGGTGCGTGCGAGTATTATTACCAGATTAACTATTTTACCGGACCTCCAAGTCCTTTCCGTTACCTCTAGGCTATGGAGATCGTATTAGTCATTTAATATTATTCGCTTTTTAATCCAATTCTCAATAATTTTTAATCAAATTCACCTTGATTTAATATTATTCATTTTGTAATCAAACCATTAATTCTATCAAAAAGTTTATATTAAAAGTGAACCCCTATTTTACGTGGAAAGCTAAGATTTTTTTGCTGAACGTAAAATAGTGCTGAGAAGGGTTTTTTATAAATATTTTGAATTCATCAAAAAGTAGACACAAAGAATCGGAACAAATTATTGATTTATATAATGACGCAGGTGGTCGTTTTATTTTCGTCTTTTTAAAATCAACTCGTGAATTTCCCAAGAAAATTTATTTGGAAAACTTTTCTCATGGAGAGCGAAAGTTTTGAACGCGAGTCAGTTGCAACGATGAAAAGTTAAAGATAAATGTTATACGTAGTATTTATCAAGCAGGAGATAAAGAAAGCATTAACCCTAAAAAAACATTGAATTTTATCTAAAGAAAAATGGAGTCTAATGAGTAACCATTTACTCACTCACAACGAAAATTAAAGGTACTTACTTTATGAAAGACTCGACTTTTTTCCCATTCAAAGTACACATTTATGCGGAATTAGAATAAAATGCTACCTGATCCTGATAAGTACCTCACCTTAACAAAATTCTCGTCAAATACAGCCCAATGTGCAAATGTGGAGGGTGCGAGTCAAAATAATGTAAACCTATTCATTTTTAACCTCAATTTATTATACAGAACCATTAGGTAGTCACACGTTTAAACTTTAGGTAGTACGTAGGTAGACACAAGACGCCTGTACGCAACTTATTAATAATCTTGTGTCTCTCCAGATGAGGCAGTCATTTTGGAGTGAGTTATCCATCTGCAGAATTATGGGTAAGATTATCTTGTCAACAGCTGGAAAAACTGCCTGCGTAGTCTAAGCCCCTGTCACAAGCCCTCAGCTACGATGCACTTATTGCATTGCTGAACATAAATACGTTAATTATATTTTATGAAACTCGAACGACTGTTTCATAACTTCTGAGAGTTTATTACACCATTTTAGTAAGTACAAGAATCCCGGGGACGAAATGAATAGAATCAAATATTTTTTGTCTTATTTTCTAAAATATTTTATTCAATACCATAAAGATCTACCATACCTAATCTGCCGCCTGCATGTCTGGTAGAAAACAAAGGTTAACATAAAAATACGCACGTAGTAAGCCTTCCTGTCGTTAATTGGATTTTTTTCCATGATCATCAATCAAAACCTCGACGGGATCGAATCAAAATATTAAAACATTATGTGAAAATGGTGTTGAGATGAAAAAAATCGCTGAGCCCGTGATGATAAAAGTAATAACTTCCTAATTAAAAAATCTTAACACAAAATAATTGTGTAGGCGTCTCTTGTATTTTACCAGATTAACAAAGGGGAATATTTCTTTCTGAAATAATAAGACGTGGTAATTAAAATATTGATCGTTTAAAACTTTGATAATTATTTTGAAAAATCAAAATAAATTTGACCTTGTCTAAAAGAGTTTTTCTAATAAATTTCGTTTTAAGATAAAACATTGACGAGACTGGAAATCCGAGAAAACTGGATTTAATAAAATGACTTAAATGATTAATAGATACTTTAAAAATGACAAATTACTTTTATAACTTTGAATTTAAACTTCACTGTGAACATTATAAACACATTATAAATTTGAGACGATTAAAATTATAAAATTTTAAATCTTTTAGTCAAATCAGATTTTTAATTTTTCTGGATTATTTTAGGTTGCGAATAAACTAGAAACATACTCGTATATCTACACGTTAGATACCACAAACTGGCTGGACAGTGCAAGACACAGAAGATGTTGGACGAGTCCCTTAGAAGTTGAGTCAACTTTAGACACGAGGTTGTGACAGAATAAACCTCAAGCTTCAAATTACTTTAAGAGTTTATTAAATATTGTAAGTCTAGTCGTCTCTATTCCTCTGATTATAGTGAAAGTTAAGATTAATAAATAAATAATTTTTCAATATAGTAATTCATTTTATTATGGTAAGTAAAAAATATGCACACGTCACGATTGTGTAAAAAATACATTTCTGTGCATTATATGTATTGTAATATATTATTTATAGTTGAGGTTTAAAGACATTGTAATTTGTTTTTCATTGTAATTCACCTCATGATGAGGTGAAAACCTTGAAACCGGTAAGGTTATACCGTTACATAAAGTGGAATAAACACTGTTTGATAAAACAAATTACAATGTATTGTAATTATAAAAACAACGAAATAATTTGGAAAATTGCTACGAAGCGATTTAATGTGTAGGCTGTATCTTTATAATAATACACAACTGAAACGACGTAAAAATGACATTACTCAAATATCGAATTCAACGAATCAACATTTTGCATTCGATGTGCTTTGAAATAAGAAAAAAAACAAACAATCGTGGTTATCTCTCTAACTCTCTCTGTGTACGAGTTTTTTTTATGTTTAGTTCCAAAACAAAATGCACGTGGTGATGTTTCTACACAAACCTACTTTTCTGAGATCTACTTCCGATATGATTTTAACTCATAACAATTTTGTAAAATTTATTACAGATTTCTAGTTGTAAAATAATCTTGCGAGAAAAAGAAGGTTCAACATATATGATATATGATCATCGTAAGCAATCATTCTCACTCCATCCTCTGCAATTTGAAGTATCTTTAAAGTTAAATCCTGGATTTGCACTCTTCCGCAGTGAATGCACACTCTTTCAAGCGGCATCGGGCGACTCTATGATGGGCACTCCTTTCACTTCACGAGTTTATCATTTTCACAGTTGCGTTTCGCAGTCTTAAAAAAGCGCCACCCCTTCAGCAACGTTTCCTCTCCACTGGTCGCGCTGCTGAGCCGCTCCAATCCAACTGTGGCTATGCATACCACACAGCGCGAGACTGAACTTAAGGTCATCTTTGTACATCGGTTTATTTTCCCTAACTTAACACTTTGTATCCCAATCCCGTGTTTTAAAGTGATAAACTAAATTTATGTTGAGTCCCGATTCCGCGTTTTCACGTGATCGATATACTCGTATCTTCCAAAAAATTACATATTACTGGCATCTCGTAAATAGTTTTGCAAACAAAACCTTTAAACGATAGTCTCCTGATTTCTAACATGAACAATATTCTAGATAATGAACATGTGCATGAATTCTGACGTCCCGTAATCAACGTGCAGTCAAGTGTGAGATCTTGAAGATTTTGACATATGAATCTGGAGACTAGCAGTCTCTGGGTTCAAATAGAAAAGGAATTTCCGTGATCCTCAAAAACAGGGTGTCAAAATATGTGTTGATATGTATTCTATCAACTGACAAAAAAACACTGCTCAGAACTTGCACGGTATGTGCTAAGCACAAGAAGATAAGTGAAACCCGGTACATGTATGTGTAAGGAGTATAATGTACGAGTAGCTCTACACAAATGAAAATGTTGGCAGAATTACCGGAATAAACTAAATTACTTAAGTATTTTAAACAAATATATAAAGTTTCATTATAATTTTCCTAATATTGACTTAAAACAATTTTAGTAAACCCTTCACAAAAATCAGAATTTCTCAAAAACAAGCTGGGCATTGGGAAAGGTTGTCTTGATTTAAATCGGGTCTTGAAGTGTTAAGTTCAGAGAAAAAAAACTGCTTAAAAATTTGACGTTTTGGTAATGTGTCTTGCCATGACAAATAAATAATAAAATAATACGTAAAGTAAATTAATCTCAGGAATGCCTAACTTATCAACACAGATTCAAGCTCTAAGACAAGAAAGAAGAGGAAAAATATTATTTTCTCCTTATAAATGTGTATACAAGTATAATTATGTGAACAGTAATTGTCTCCAGCGAACACTTCCTTCCGTCAGACGGCGAGAAGAGTCGGCTTCGGGCCAAGTGTACTTGGCAGCTGGCTGCGGCTCTAATTGCCAATCCACAGTTTCATGCAAAAATCATTATCAGTCAAAACATTTCACGAACAAATGAATTACGACTACCCACCAGTGTCAAGTCACGATTGATCTGCTTAACGCATGAGCCATTTCCGTCAATATGCCAGATTTTACTGCCGCTACTTGCATAACGTGGTAATGTGCAATGTTGCATGGCGCAGAAAATCTAGCAGGCGGAGGCAATGAATAGGGAATTCCGGACGAAAATCAAAATATACGTCGAACGCCAAAGCAAAATATTCCTAATAATTTTATTTCCGGAAAATACATCCAAGAATCAGGATTTTATACGAGTGTGATTCTTTCTTATGACAATAAATTGTGAATGTGTTTCAAGTATGTCACGAAATATTTATGATTTTATATTTGTATTTAGTCTTTTATAAACAAAATCGAAGTAATAAAAAAAACGAAAAATTCATCGTAACATATGTTGATGGTAAATTTTTTTCAATAAGTATTTGTTAACATGTATCATTACTTAGCAATCAATTATGCAAATGAGAATAGAATGAATCACCATCGGATAAGACTTCATAAACTGCAAACATTTTAATATTTAGTGAGACTAATACATAGGAAATTCAGATATTACTAGACATGTTTTGGAACTGATTATGTGTGATAAAAATAATGAAAACTGTTATTCAAACTGTTATTCAGTGATCAGCGAAAATCTATGTATTTAATGAATCCGTGCATTGAAAATACATTTCTTCACTATTAATCTGCTAGAACATAATTGTTTTACAGAAGGGAAAAATGTTTTGATCGCAATTTATATGGTTATACTACACTTTATTTGTATACAGTACAACCTGGTGGTTTAATTGCCATATGGCAATCTTTTCCAATCATCCAGAAAGATCTATACAGAGCGAAAAGCAGACTGGAGTCCTTTTTTAAAAAAAAAACTGAGATACAACGAGAATCGATCCCGCAACTCCCAGGATGTAAAACAATAGTTTTATCAACTAAGCCACGAAGGTCACTAAGACATTATTGAAAAAAATCATCAAAAACTTATACCAGTTTTTTTAGACAAAATAATCTTTATTTTATTAAAAACGAACACTTATTTATTTTTTAATTTATCTGTCATAAGCCCTCAAATATTGAATTTATTTTTAAATATATCGATAACTACCTATACAAACATACCCGTGCCCTTCGAGTTCCCTTTCTATTCACGCATGGACAATATTTGCCGACAGACAATCAAAATTGGTGCTGCGCGCACTTCTCTTAAAATAGGTCCGTGGATACATAAATCTGCCACGAGAGTAATCGCAGGAGAGTTCAAAATTAGAATTTGTCACCTGGAGCGTGAAGGTATTAAAATAAAAAACTTACTATCAAATAATAATTAAAAAAAACTTTATTTATAAACAATTACGATATATGTTAAATTACCCTTTTTTGTCTTATTTAGCATGCTATTTCGTTTGAGTATACTTTCAGGCCATGGTTAGTGTGAATAAAATTTTATGATTTTTTTTAGTGATAGTGGTGTTTTAGACTTAAGTTCAAACAAGAAGTTCAAGCGCATGAAATACTAGAAATAATTTAAATCTATATTAAAAACGTCATTTTTTATTCGAAACTATGAATATTTAAATACTATGTTAATTTTTTTTAAATTTTATACCTCGATAATGGAGAAAAAATAAAATCGTAAATTGGACTTAATATTTTATTTAGATGAAAAATACTGAGATTTTAAGTGCTATAATTAGACTATATATATTATATAAAAAAATTCCAACCCACATCTTACCTATTCTGAGATAATTGATGAAACATCTGCCCGCTTTATGGGATTATATGGAACAAAAAAAATAAAGTTCGAATTTAACCATGAAATACCCATTTAACTGCCTTGATACTTTGTCATGTACATAATTTATGTATGGTTTTTCAATATTTGAAATGAACTACGAGTAAGTAAAATGTGTCTTGTTGGTTATATACTTTTTGTATATATATATATATACATCTAATGAAATGGAATAAAATGTGTTTTACTTAAATACCTTTATCCGATACTAGTAATATAAAATATAAATAGTTTACTTTTATTTTTATTAAAAATCAAAGCTTAATATTTATAACTGCAGTCCTCCATAAAATATCAAAGGGTTGTTTATTTATAATAAAAAACCAAACTATAAAAGTTTCTCGCGTGGGTGTTTATTTTCCGCAAGAAAAGCTTTCAATCAAGTACTTCAGTGAGCATAGAAAGCCGTTAGGGGCAAGACAAAAGGAGCGGCCGTGAAGCTCTCGACACGCATTGAGCTTTTTATAACACCGGCAAGGAGCTTTCTTGCGCCTGAGTGAAAGCTCCCATACTGGGTTCAGAGCTATTCTTCTCTGGTTAATTGAGCACTGGGCGAATGACGCGATTTATAAAAAATGATTTTATGAACTTTTGCAGGGGATGATTTTGTCATAATCGGAGGATTCACTGAAATGTTTTTATTTGTAATGATTTTATTTTTTTTTACAATAAAATTAAGTACATATCTGTGTTTTTTTAAGTACCATTAACTGTGGTTTTTCTACACGCGCTACATTTTTTAGTGGGTATGGTTAACAATGATGAATTCCATAGATAACGAAATATCTAATTTTGTAGTATGTATGAAAGCAGTAGTCTGAAGTTAGTACAACAACGCTTCAATCATGTTCATACCATTAACCGTATCACGTATTACTGTTGTCACTTTTTCGTACAATAAACTAGATTTTTAACACTTTCGCGCAAAAAAAGTAAGAATAATTTGGAAACAGTTTAATAATATAAAGAAAATTAAACATTGATTCATAAATATTTATCTTCAATCTATTTGAGCTTAAGTAAGATTTTAACAGATAATCTTGGAAGTAACAAAATAAATCAGTCTCAAAAGTTTTGATCGAGTCGTAGTTATATGATTTATTATTCAAAATTAATTATGTTCAACGTATTTTCTTAGTAGTACACGCCAAGGGTTAGCAAACTTTTAAGTCAAGTGATCGGCATTGAAAAAATATAAGATGTGAAGAACCAAAGAAGAATCTTACGTTATTTTCAACACATAGCGAGCCTAGAGTAGTCAATTCTGACGAGAAGTGTGAATGGGAAAAGGAGCAGAGACCAAACACCCATCCGGTGGAGTGACCAGGGGTGAAAAAAACAGCGAAATGCTCCTTTCAGGAGGCGCTACATAAGGGAAGAGATATCTTGTACTGGAGAGGGATGTTTGCTGCCCATGGTTTTCCCGATCCTCAGAACTGAGGGAAATGCCAAGAAGAGCAATGACATTGAATTCATACTTTTGAAACATTGTGAATAAGTTTAAAAAATGTTGCGTAAGAAAAATAGTCATTAGCAAATATATTTTGGCATTGATGGAATTTTAAACTATAAAAACTTAATACACAAAAAGTGTTCGTGCAAAATGGGTCATAAAGTAAGCTACCTACATTAAATTCAAATAATTCATAAACATCCGCTTAAAACACTTTTATACTAAATGACAGAGAAGAATTGTTTGAAGATTCCGTAGACGAGGATTCTTATAATAATACGAGAAGTCTAATTTATTAAATTGGCCAGCTGAGACAAATTAAATTGTAAAAAACCAATATCTTGTTTTTTATTATGTATGGACAGAAATAAAGAGGTTTCTTTGAGCAAATGAAATAGGCAAAGAAGGGAGAAAAGCAAAAATTACACTTATTTATGTGAAGGAATATAAAAAGTTACTAAATAAAAGGGAAGGGAAAACCAAATAATAACAAGACTAATAAAAACTCAAGGAAACGGCTTCCTATTAACAAGGTTAGAAACTTGCTCGTGCGAGATCGTTGGGTGGCGTCAGCAATTTTTTTTTATCTTAGGAAAACTTTTATCTTGCACGCTGTACAATGGAGAAAGTAATCTCGATTACTCGTAAAGTAAAACGGGAAATATTGTATAAGGAATATATTCAGAATGTATAAAATCATATTTTATAGTAAGATAATAAAGTTTGTCTGATACAAGATACAAGATAACCGTATCAAAAGACTAAAATATGGAAATATTTTCTTTGTGTCTAGATTATTCAAGTTCATGCTATAAAAAAATATGAAAAAATCGGAGTAAAAAAATGTCGAGTTTAGGCTGCTGAATCGGAACTAAAATTATTCTTGTGGATCTCTTTCTATTCGAAAACATTCAATAATAAAAAAATGCTAATGATTTAGAATAGGAAAAACATTCCAAAATACTTAAATGTGAAGAAAAAAATTGGAAAATGAATTCAACCCCGCCGGGTTAAAGTCACTAAGGAATGGACATTGTGTGGAGTGCTTTCGTGTGGAAAAATACATCATATACAAGAAAGAAGCATGGGCTATGCAGCTTTAATTTCAAACCAAAATACATTTTATGATTTCTTTAAAAAGTGTGGTAACTATGATGAGACGTGTATTAATTCCATAACTAGTGTCATTCACTTTCTTCCCCTTCCTTCTCCCTTGTCGGTTGAGTTTCCATCCTCGTATTTATTTTTCTTATTTGTTATGTCTTGTTCATTGCCATGATATACGAAATACGTTTTTGAGTGTGACTACGAATCAATGGTTGAAAAAGAGTTGAGAGACGATCGCGTCAATCACACCGAGTAAACGAGAATCTAGAGGAGTAGGAACGCGACAACGACAAACAGAGCGTCATACTGAAAAAAAATTACTTCCGTCATTATTGACGGATTTTTACTAGTACGAGGGTTGCTACTTAAGTTTCTAGATAGACAAGCAAAAAAAATATTTATCATCGAAAATGGCTTTATTGTTTTTCAAAATACTCTCCATGAAGATCAATACACTTTTGCATGCGTTTGAACCAATTTTCGAAGCACTTTTCCACTCCGAATGAGGTAACTTCAAAACGTGCGTTTTGAATGCATCAACCGAAACGTTGTCAACGTCGAAAAACGTTGACCTCGCAATTTATTTTTGATGTTCGGGTATAAAAAGAAGTCTTTGGGTGCCAAATCAGGGCTGTACGGCGGATGACCCATCAATTCGATGTTTTGAGTGCTCAAAAAGTCACTTGTTTGAGCCAATGTGTGAGAGCTCGCATTGTCGGCGTGGAGAATGATCCGTCTTCGGCGGTTGGTTTTCCTCATTTCTCTGAACACTTCTGGTAAACAAATGGTGGTGTACCATTCAGAATTGACCAACGACGTTCCACTAAAGGCTCTGTTGCGACATGACCATTTATACCGAAGAAACAAGTCACCATTTGCTTCGAAGTGCTTCGTGCGCGAATAACTTTTGTTGGATTTGGCTCGTCTTGAAAGACCCATACAGTCGACTGCTGTTTAGTTTCTGGCTCATATGCATACATCCATGATTTGTCGCCTGTCACGATTTTATATACGTCTTTTGAAGCACCGCGATCGAATTTTTTCAACATTTCTTTGGACCAATCGACACGAGTCTTTTTTTGAGCGATTGTCAAATTATGCGGTATCTAACGCAAACAAATCTTTTTGACGGCCAAATGTTCATGCAATATTGAATGTAGTATGCGAGTGGAAATAATGCCCAAACATGCCTCAATCTCACGATAAGTCACATGATGATCTTGCAATATCAGTTCACGCACAGGATCGATGTTTTCTGGCACAACCGATTTTGGACGACCTTCACAAAATTCGTCTTGGAGCGAAATACGACCACGATTGAATTCGGAAAACCAGCGAAACATAGTGGCCCGGGATGGTGCTTCATCACCAAAAGTCGAAGCGAGTTGATCGGCACAATGTTGTTGAGTTAGTCCACGTCGAAAATCATCGCACGAAAATGTTCATGATTTAATTCCATTTTTGGCCGAGATGAATTTTTCAAGTCACTGTTAACAACACAAATAGCACTCGTATGACAAAACTTTCTGAGCACGTATACCATTAAAAACGTCAAACTTTACGATCCTGATGTCAGATTTGACGTATCTACACTGGTGTTGCCATATCTCAAAACTTAAGTAGCAACCCTCTTATTATATATAAGTCGGACACCTGTTATTTGGTACAAATATTTATATCAATGTAAAACACTGTCCATATTATTGTTTAACTACGTTTGTCAAATGGAAATAAAACAAAATTATTACATGAAAGAGCATTTTTAATTTAGCTTCGTTTATCAAAATTTTCAGAGATAAATACTATAAATTTACTACAGACTGATATATTATTGTTTTTTTTACAAATAAAATCAAAATGGATAAAACAGATGAAAAAACTGGGATAAACATACCTGTTGCCAAGCGAGATGCGGGAACACAGTGGGCAGCAAGAGAAAGACGGCGGCGAGCGTGTGCCCTAGCGGTAGGAGTAGCCCCACCAGTGCGGCCAGCCAGCCCCGCAGTGGCAGCATGCCATACGCAACGAACACCGCAAACACCACGTGCCACACTCCCTGCGCGCCCGTTGTGTTGCGCGCTGCACCCCCGGCCGCAACCCCCGCCGCGCAGAACGCCGCCCCGCCTAGCACGGCGCCTCTGCACGCCCACGACAGTCTCGAGTCTTTCGTCGGCCGTGCGTGGACTAGAGCGAGCAAAGCTGCGCATACAGCGCAGTGTATCGCGTAGTATACATTTTGCGGGGTAGGCGCACGGGCGTACACGGCGCCTAGCGCGGCGAGCGCGAAGGCCAGGAGCGCGAACAGCCCCAACGCGGTGGATACCGAGGCGCGCTGCAGCTTGAGGGCGTAGCGCCGGTACAGCGCCTCGAGCTCGTCGTTCTCGAAACGCTGCCGGTCCAGCAGCCGGCCCAGGGTGCGCGAGCCCATCGCCTTCACCGCGTGGTCCATCGCCCTGCTACGGACCGCGCCCCGACCACCAGCACAACATCCTGCAAACAAATGAAAAATAATTTAACTATTTATTATTTTCAGAGTGTCGATATTACAGGGGTATATGAACTGTATTACACTTTCGTTGTATACAGTGCAACCTGGTGGGTTTATTGTGATGTAGTAATCTCTTCCAACCAACCAACAAGATATCGAATAAGTTTTAAGCGAAAACAATACTGGAATCATTTAAAAAAAAACTGGGTTCCAACGTAGCCCCGGGTTCGGGATCGTCAAGGATACATGATAAGGGAATATATATTGATATTATTGTAGCACAGAGAAAGTAAATATTCGGGAATATCGTACTATGATTAAATTAGATTAACTATAAAGAATTAGAAATATATTTTATTTGTAACAAAACCTGTTGAAATTAATGTCTAATAGTGCTCATTAACAAATTTGATTCAGGTATTTTCTGACCTTACGTTATTTATAAAATAATACATGTAATTAACAAGGCATACCATTTTATATTCTAAGAAAACAAGAATGCAACGTAAACATAGTAATATCTATAGGTACTCGAACATCATCCAAGGATGAGTTACATGTACGAGTATATAAACGGATGTGGAAACGCTTAGTTCAAATACAAACATCTGAAATAATTATGAGTTAAAATTTCATTAAATCAGTTTACTTGATCATGGCATACGAGTACATTGAGAATCAATAGCTGACAAATCGAAAGGATGTCTTTTCACTTTTTTATAAAATGATTGTGTATTGATGAATATATGTGGTAACCGCGGTGTCTTAGTTGATAAGACGCCTGTTTACCGATTCAGGGGTTACGGGTTCGATTCCCGTTGGGAACCAGATTTTTTAAACAGGGTTCCGGTCCGGATTTCACTTCAGGTTTTTTTAAATATCTTTCTGGTTGGATGATAACAAACCCACTAGGTTTTATTGTATAAAATATAAAGTTCAAAACAATAATATTGCAGAAAGTGTAATATAATACAAAATGATATATTCTATAGCCTAGTTAAATATATTTGAAAAAACTTAACATCGCCCTAAACGGTATGATTTTTAAGGCGAAATTAAACTATTAATTACTCAGTAATAATCGAGATACGTTTAAATGCTTGGACTTTGTGCTGAGACTTGGTAATGAGTGTTCTAGGCTAAACTCATTTATGTTAACATTTTGTGTACTTCTCTGGTAAGAATAATTCTGGATTATAATTCGGTAATATGGTCACCCCACTATGTTATGATGTCCTCGTACGAGTACATGTTGAAAAAAATGAAAGTATACAGCGGAGGTTTTTACCATTTGTAAATTTTTAACTGCAGATCCTAATAACTGAGTTGGACTATGATCTGTTGAAAGTGATGACATTATTTAATTAAGTATTTCAATAGTCCGGAAATAACTCAGCTTGTCCCGCTAATCGTTATCGCTTGTAGACTCTCTCGACAAAATGTTTTGTTCCATACTGAAGTGGTTGCAATGAATTATTTGTACAACTATGTAAGTAATCAATATGGATTTAAATATGATTTATTTTGGCTACTTACAGGAGTAAAGTGAAGAAGTTGTTCTTGTCGGGATGAATTGATTGAATTGTTTAGATTTGCTTTGTTGCGTTGTTCGACTTATACTGTTTTTTTTCCTGTTGTATAACACTGCTTACATGTCAATATTAAATTCTATATGTTGTTGTTTTTTTAATATTTGTATCAAGAAAGTACTTTGACAGTTGAAATAAAATAAATAAGGCATCACAAATAAAACGAAGAAAATAGAGGTTGGGTGTTGAATCTTATTCGTGTCCATATAATCAATATGATTTGTGTTGCGCTTAAGAAAGTTTGCGCAGACTGGTAGCTGCAAACTAAACCGGAATAGCAAACAGGGCTGCCGGGCACGTGCGCTGCTTCAGCACTGGATATGTGCCCTGCAGCTCTTCAGGAACAACAAGGATAATGTGCGCGTTCCGCAGGTAGACTATAAACAAAATTCTGCATTTACCTAATATTACAGCATCGTACGAATGTTTACATGAAACAGACAAGTTACCTTGTACAACACTGTACATGATAATGAGGAAGCGGACATACAGAATATTGCAATCTACGGACATAGGAATAATACACGAGAATATAACGTGACTTTTCATTTTGTATTCAACATCAATTCTATTTCTGACTGTGTCGAAAATCATTTTATTTTGAGGCGCATGTTATATTCGTTTTTTTATTTTTTTTCTTATTCACTATTACCTAAAAAAATTCTTCCGAAATGAATACAATATGTGCATATTACAGTATAATACCAAAATATGACATATTCTGTGCAAATCCACATACTGTATTCTGTTATACTTTCGTTGTACACAATACAACCTGCTATGTTTATTATCATGACGTAATCTTTTCTAACTAACCAGAAAAATGTTTAAACAGGTCTTAAGCGAAAAACAGGCGTTTTTTAAATCTGGGTTCCATCGGGAATCGAACCTGCATCCCCCGGGTTAGAAGACATGCGTCCTTCCAACTCGACTACTAAAACATGGTGTAATTAACGACTACAATCTGAAAATATATTTTATTTAGTAACAATTTATATAAATGATTATTTGAAATTTAAGGTATTTATTTTTGAACTGTAAAACGTGTAAGTATTTAAAAAAACGTTTTGTCCATACTATTCTTATTACAACATTGAACACAAAGGAAATGTAAATGAATGTACCAGATTTTATCACTTGATAACAAAAAGCAATTTAAAATGTTAGGATATATTAATCTCTCCATCTTAGGTCGCTTACGTTTTAATTCGACTATCACTTATTTTTGCATTGTAGATCCGTTTAGTCAATCTTTCGTCACCCATCCGATTAACATGTCCAAACCCCTTCAGGCTGCTCTTTTTTACTCGGCTTAACTTATTATTTTATTCACATTAACCTTATCATAAATCTACACATCAAATATTATTCTCAGTACACGGATTCATTTTGATTAATTTCCACATCCACGATTTACTACCATAAATCAATAATGCCGCTATTACACTGTTCTGAACCATTTTTGTAACACACATTGAAATTGCTCGGTTCAAGTATATGTCAGGTCCGAGCTTTGACTTAGAAGAAAATTAGTTAGGAATACTTTGGTAAATAATTTGCGTGTTTTCCATGCAAGAGTAAAACTTCTCTAGAAATGAAAACAGATTTTTAAAATTATATTTCAAAGAACGCCTTTTTCTGAACTCGTATAATTTAATAAGATGAAACGTTTCAGCAGCTGCCGCCGTAAGAATTTGCATTTAACAGAGAAGCGGAAGTATATGCTACAAAGAAGTGTTGCTAGTTTTCAATAGACTGGTATTTATTTACCTTTGAGGATAAAATGAGCATTGAATTAGCGAAGCGATTGAGTGAAGATTCAAATATTTGTTATCGCAGAATTTGTGTGTAGTTAAAATACTTAAATATTGTATGATTTAAGTTAATTTGCTTGCAAGAAGAATCTTATTATTTATAGAAAAAATAAACAAATATTTGCAAGCTAAATTGTGAGCAATTTGATTCTATTTCAGTTTACCCCAAACTGGGGTTAAATACTTACATAACTAGCATACAATACGAAAAAAATCTTATACTATCATACTTTTCGAGCGAAATAACGCAGTTAAAAATAATGAGAGAAACGTTAAAAAGGTAAATGAATCGAAAAAATATAATTGTCACTAAATCGTGAAGGTAAATAAGCAGAATAATTTAAATAACTCAAGGAATGAAAATCTTATTATATCTTTTTATTTTAATATTGTAATTGCCGTAAAAATATGAATATAAAACAATTTGATGGTGGAATCTTATATTTAGTCGATATTTTTTATTGAAGAAAGATCCCTAAAACATTAGAAATGCGATTCTATTAAAGGTTTACCCTGAAAATTTGTTGTATAGATTAAGTTAGGAATAACGAGTTACTATACAATATCAAATGTATAGTTAAATCTGTAAAAATATATAAGATGCGATTTTTTTTAAATTGTTTTTTTTTTTCACCACACAAAAGGGAAATTCTTCCATGATCTAATGAAAAAGGCTCAGAGGGTAATAGGCTTTGTAAGGACAGGTGACAGGTCCACAGGTTTCAGAGAGATGAACAATTTCCGTCTAGGAAAATAATTTTGTTCTGCCAGGGAAAGCAATATCGAAGATTGGATCTTTAAGAAAAAATCTTTAAAAGTAATAAGATGGACGTTTTTTTATTAAAACATAGAGACACGACTGCACTAAGTTTAACGCGTTTGAGTTCGAATTCTAGGCTGAGTTTCTCAGTTTCTGAGAGCGCAAAATACTTTTAAACTTAGTTTTTGTGAATAATAAAGATACCCTCAAGACTTGCTTAGTTATTCATTAGAAAAGTGGATGAACGTAGGAAACAGATTTTGTAGTATAATAGTTAACAATTGTTAGCTTGATACTCATTTACATTATCAACTAAATCAGGTACAAAGCGTGTAGCCCTGCAATGTTTTTCATTGTAGGACAAAAAACTATTTCATGTGATTAGTCCGTGTGTTAATTAAAATATATGGTAAATGTCCTCCACGGGGAAAAGCCTCCACGGAGGAAAACATTGAAAAAAATTCATGGTATCGTAATGGAAGATGGCCGAGTGTTTGTGCGTGAGATTGCTGAGGCTGTGGACATTTTAGATGAATGGGTGTACAATATTCGACATGAAAAATTGAATATGAAAATGCTGTCGACGCGACGGGCGCCGCAATTGTTGACCAAAAACGCACTCCAAAGGATATTTCAACGCAGTGTTTGGCGACGTTTAATCACAATCCGAGGGATTTTTGCGTCGATTCGTGACTGTGGACGGAAATTGGATCTACTAGTTCACACCAGAATCTAAACAGCAGTCAAAACAATGGACAACAATTGGTTCAAGTACGCCAAAGACGGCGAAGACCGTTTTGTAGGCTATAAAGATGATGGTCACTGTTTTTTGAGATTCCCAAGTAATCATCACGATCGACTACTTGCAAAAGGGCAAAACAGTAACGGGAGCTTATTATGCGGCATTATTCGACCATTTGAAAAACTAATTGAAGGAAAAACGGCGAAGATTGGCACACAAAAATGCTCTTACACCAAAACAACGCGCTGTCCTACAAATCGACCGTCACAATGGCAAAATTGCATGAATCGGGCTTTAAATTAGTTCCTCGTCCACCGTATTCTCCGGGCATAACCCTGTACGACTTCTTCCTGATTCCAAAATTAAAAAAAAGCATCCGTGGGAAAAAAAATCGTCGGATCAGGATGCTATCACCACAGTAAATAACTATTTTGCAGAGTTTGACACAACACATTTTTCAGACGGGATAAAAAAATTATAAAATCTCTGGACCAAAATAAACTATGTTGAAAAATAAAATGGTTTTTATCCAAAAAAAAAAATTATTACTATTTTTTACCAAGCTTTTCAAACTACCCAATTATGTTATATACCTATATTTCCTCGAATTTATATACAAGAGGTCTTGTTTCTCTGAGTAAAGATTGAAAAAGGTATAAATAATAAAACCTAGATATAGTTTTTGTATTAACCTACACATAGCATTTTCTTATTAACAGCGTAAACCCTAAACATTCAAATATGTTACTCGCACGTATGGGGATTTGATAAAATTGTTAATATAAGAAATCTTGAGAACGCTTTTAAGCTAAAGATAAATGTTTTCTTGGGAGTTCAAGTGGGAATTGAATCTAAGATCTCCTTAAAAATAGAATGAAAGACTAATTATTTATTTGCTTTTTGCTATAAATGATATTACTTACTTTATACACGAGAAATTATATTTATGGGGAAAATATATACGTGGTGGTTTCTTAGCTGAATCGAATTTTGGGAGAGAAAGAAAAAATATGGTTTGGATACGGCGCAATTGAAATAAGCAAATCGATTAATAAATTACTTTAAGTGACAAATAAGAGTGCTTATTAAGTCTTTCAATTTTCGTAAAAATTAATTTGGAAGCGAAGAACCGCTAGGGATTTTATTGAGTTATTTTTCTCAAAATTATAATCACCTGGGAAATATTGAAATTTTCATGAAATTGCGAACTTTCATTAGCTCTTGAAAAATCAAGTACGATTAATAGAACCAACGGCAAAAAATTAAGCGATCGAATGAGAATGAATTGAAAAATATTTTTTTTTTTGGGTAAAAGAGCGAAGCAAGTTCAAGCCTTGTTATTTCGGACTTATAGTACTTCTCGAACCAAACCAATCCAAAACTTCGTCATTCATTGGAATATTTTGTATTTGATATAAATTCAATAAAAAATCTTATAATATTCTAAAATAAATATTTTCATTTTCTTGATGTACTACTACGAGTATTTACATAATCCATTTTTTGTAAAACAGAATGTTAAGAATAGCTTTTATATTTATTAAGGAAAACATCTAGTCCTTTAAAACAGTACTATTTTGTTTGTATAATTTCATATTCTTAGGAGTTGAATAACATAATAGAACAGTACGAAGTTAAACTCTAACTCCACATTTTACAGGAAGCCTTAATGCAATTCAAGATTTTAAAAATCAAGGATCTTAAAAATCACGATTTTACTGTACTGAGAATATTGACGAAATTATTTTGCCTTTGATGCTCGAACAAATTATCTCTAGTACGAGTATTATATGACATTCGTGGTTATTCGTATAGGGTCAATATACAAATTAAAATGAAAATTTAAAAAAATATGCATCGTAAAAACAATAACTAACTTTCCTTATAGAATACTATAAAATGTTAGATGGTTGATGTGTTTTGAATTAATAGCTTGGTAACTATAAATACTCTTTGAATAAAAAAATGTTAAAAAAGAGGAATCTGTTCAAAGTTCAGACAAGGCATGATATGGATTATCATTTTGGAATTCATACATTTAAGAAAATCGTAAATTCTAATTGCAAATCTGGTTTTGATTCAAGCTCTGGATTAAATATTATTTCGTGCTACGAAGCTCTGATGGCTTAATGAGGACATAACACACGATTAATACCAACGTGTTCTGGGCAAAAGGACATTCAAATAAATGTAAGATGGGGACAAAATATCGAATAATCAACCCCTAAAATCAAATTAAATAATTTGTCTCAATTATCTAAATTTTAACCTTTATACAGTTACGTTCATAATATTAACGAAAATGTTTTCATAAATATAAAATTTAGTTCTCGTTCATCGGGATCTTTTGCTTTTTTGTCCGGGATACGTCGATTTACCAAACTCGAAGAATACATACCCGTGTTTTCCAAACAGAAAGTATAACGAAATTAGAAACGTTTATTTTAACACGATGTGATTTTTGCACTAATAATGCTGCTGTATTTATATACAGTTAACTGAGTGAATGGAACAAAGGTTATTCGTGAGTTATAATTACAAATGCATTACGAGTGCACGCATTTGTAATTATAACACACGAATAACAATAGATGTTTAGTCAAGTACTGTTAAATATTATTATTTAGCAGTTATTTTAATTTACACAAGCGTGGATGCTAATTTTACATTTTATCAAACTGATTCAAATACGAGTACATTCAGCGCCGTATCAAATAATTTAAAATACATAATTTAAATCGACTATTAAAACACTACAGTGGCGCATTTAAATATTTCGTCAATTACTATTAATCCATACCATCAGGTCGTTTCCTGTCGGGGTTGACAGAGATGAGAGAACACCAGATTTTCCTATCGCGATACACATATTTCATCGCCTCTTCTATATCCATACACCTTCTCATACAATTCTCATCTCATCTCATACAATCCATACACCTTCTCATACTAAGTACTAGCAAGTTGCAAATCAAAAAATATTTTCATGTACAGTAAAATTTCATAAACGCATTGAACTATTTTAGGGGTTTCCTATATATAACTTGACTTGAAATTACAGTTATAATAAGGTTTTAGATTCCATGTAAAAAAAAGACCCAACCCCAAACCCCAATTTTAAATTTATTTGATATATCAAATTAACACACTTTAATATGCCAAAATATCGAACAAGTAAAATGTTAATTTCCGGTTAAAAACTATACAAAATATTTCATACAAGTATATAGTATTATGCACCGTTATATTTCCTCCAAATCTCAAAAGAGATAAATGTGGGTTGGGTTGAATCATACTTTTTGAAATAGAACTCCATTTGTTGTCGAATTTTAATGCAACGGCGTTTTTGCCCATTACATTTCTACTACAAAAATATTTGTAAACAATATTTTTTATTTCATAACATAAAATAATGAGTTTATACGGAAAAGTTGTTTTATAAATAATATATTTTGTTGACGACGAAATGTATAAAAGTGGAGGAGGCGAAAGTTGTGTACTTGGATAGAAAAAAAGGAAAATTATTTTCAAGGGACACGGCGTTATATGTTATGCATGTATGCATTTTGTCGATTAAGTAATTATACACATACACGTATATATGTGTAAATGAGGAATCGTGAGGATTATGATTTACAGCAGGGAGCCAATGACCGTGGCCGTAAATAATGATGAAATGTGTCGAATACAATTTGAGGACTGTTTTTTAAGGATAAAAAAATCACAATTGTAAATGAAGGGTCACGAGAGTATATATATAATAAAAAAATATTTATTCCGCAAAAAATACATCTATTTTATTATAGTCCTAATTTTCGTCCAAGATAAAAAAAGGAAATTATTGTACTGTATTATACTTTCGTTATATACAGTACAACCTAGTGGCAATCTCTTTCAACCAACCTGAATAATGAAAAATCAAGAGTGAAATCCATTTTAAAAATATCTGGGTTCCAGCGGGATTTGAACCAGTAACTTCTGAGTTGGAAAACAGGCATCTTACCTGGAAAACAGACATCTTACCTAGGCCAAGAAGAAATTATAATATAAAGTAAAAACTATGATAATGTTTAAATTCAATATTTTACAATATATGATCAATAAAACATATATCTATAATGTGACCGTGTTTAAAACGTTATGTTTGAAAACCATAATAAATGTTTGCATAAATATTTTCATTGAACAACTCGTTAAGTAAAGAACTCCGTAATAATTGTTATCGCTTCAACAGCGAGCTCGTCAAACTAAGGGAATTGTTCAATACAGATGAACATTACATTACATCGTGTTAGAATTCGAAGACTCTGCGTTTACTCTTTTTGGAGAAATATTTATATGAACAACAATTGAAAACTTATCTTTAGAAATGGGTAAACGGAGAAAATAAACGGAATGACGATAAATGTTAGGATACGGAATGAAATGATTGACGACGAATGTGAACTTTTTAAGACTAGCTTATTGAGACGAGTGAAGAAGAGCGCTTTGAGATAGTTTGGGTATGAAGAATAAAGACTCACGAAACAAATTTACATTGCGAATTGAGTTAAATACATTGCAAAGGAAGACCAAGTGAATTATATTATAAAAGATGGAAATATATAAGAAATTGAAGTACTATGAAAAGGCATTTGGGTATGGAGGAGGTAAACATGTGTGTAGCGATCAAAAAGTCGAGCACTCTGTCTTCTCTGCCTACTTTGGCAAGAAAACGATGTGAATGTATGTACTTACATAAAATATATTTGAAATACAATATTAAAATAAACATTTTTCTATGAAGTGTTTATATATAACTTCCACATCTTGGATATTTCTTATTCATATTATATTTTTACGACTCCGTTTAGTTTCTCATTGAATTGTTTTGTTTACATTATTTTGAGTTTTTTTTTTATAAAAATATATTGCATTATATCATTATGTTTTCGTTGAAAGAAAACAACATATAGTTATGTGGTAATCTCTTCCAACCAACCAGATATACGTTAAAGATGCTTTCAGCGAAAACCAGACTGAAAATCTCGATCACAATGAGAATCGAAGTCGCAAAAAGCGGTTTAGATGACAGGCGTCTTACCAACTAGACCACGGAGGTTGACCTATACGTATTTACTTTTTAAATTATAGTACGAACATTAAGAATGATGCTTAAGGGTTAAGAATATTCGGCATTGAATTGATTGTTTTTAATCTATGCAAGTTTATTTGGAAGTCTGACACAAAAAAATCAGATATAAATGAAAGTACTATTATAGTTATAAAACTAAAAAAAAATCGACGTGTTTTTAATTAAATTAAATACGACGCAATTTATAAAACTTTTTGCCTATCGGAAATAAGATATATTACAAGCAAATTAATACTATGTAATACTTCCACACTCTTCCACAAAAAAACAAGTTATTTAAATTCAGACAGATGTTTCATTGTGTTTTGAAACAAAGTAAACAAATTCAAACTAAGCGGAAAACAGCACCAATAAAGAAATATTGCATTTTATCAGTTTTGTTGTCAAACTACGCATCGAAGTAAATATTTATTTATTTACATAATAAAAAAAAGCACTCACTGTAAAATCTCGAAAAAACTCCATTACGAAGGGTATGCAAATCGTCGACAAAGAAGTGAATTTACAAAAAAGTAATAACAAAGCAAAGAAAAGGAATAACACAGAAAAGACAGCGCGAGCGAGCCCGACACGAGATGCCAGCAGAGCGGCCGTGCATACTATGGGAGTGTGGAGCGCGGAGTTTCATGGGCCGGGCCGAGCCGATATCCACTGGCTGTAAACATTTGGGGGCAGTGAGCCAGATAATGTGCGCCCTGCCGCACGGGGTGCTGCCCCAACGAAAAGGTCAAAGGAAATGGGACAACCATCTGAGTCTAGATCATAAAAATAAATAACACATTGTACTGTACTGCAAATATATGCAAAACGCGAGTATTTTTTTAAAACATTTCATGGAGGAGATGCACTGATCAGTAACATAAAAGTAAAAATATTGTTATTTATACTATTATTTATAATATTTTTAAAATTATAAATTCAATGATGGAAATATTGGCGCCCGTTTGTCTAGATTTTTTACCTTTCCTATTGCAGCTAAATGGGTGAAACTCCTAGGTGTGCCAGCAAGCTCTCCTATTGTCTTCCGCGACGATCATTTTCAAGGCTCAGATTTCCATTTTTACCTTTCCTATTGCAGCTAAATGGATGGAGCTCCTAGGTGTGCCAGCAAGCTCTCCTATTGTCTTCCGCGAGGATCATTTTCAAGGCTCAGATTTCCATTTTTACCTTTCCTATTGCAGCTAAATGGATGGAACTCCTAGGTGTGCCAGCAAGCTCTCCTATTGTCTTCCGCGAGGATCATTTTCAAGGCTCAGATTTCCATTTTTACCTTTCCTATTGCAGCTAAATGGATGGAACTCCTAGGTGTGCCAGCAAGCTCTCCTATTGTCTTCCGCGAGGATCATTTTCAAGGCTCAGATTTCCATTTTTACCTTTCCTATTGCAGCTAAATGGATGGAACTCCTAGGTGTGCCAGCAAGCTCTCCTATTGTCTTCCGCGAGGATCATTTTCAAGGCTCAGATTTCCATTTTTACCTTTCCTATTGCAGCTAAATGGATGAAACTCCTAGATGTGCCAGCAAGCTCTCCTATTGTCTTCCGCCAGGATCATTTTCAAGGCTCAGATTTCCATTTTTACCTTTCCTATTGCAGCTAAATGGATGGAACTCCTAGGTGTGCCAGCAAGCTCTCCTATTGTCTTCCGCGAGGATCATTTTCAAGGCTCAGATTTCCATTTTTACCTTTCCTATTGCAGCTAAATGGATGGAACTCTTAGGTGTGCCAGCAAGCTCTCCTATTGTCTTCCGCGAGGATCATTTTCAAGGCTCAGATTTCCAGTTTGAAATTTATGAAACCATCTTCGTTTTGTTCGTTAATAGTTCCTTATTTGAATGTTAAATTGATGATTGTCTCTGCTTTGTGCCCAATTTAAATTCGCACAAAAAATAATTCGCTCTTACTTAGTTAACAAACAAACCGCATTATTGAAATATCAAGTAAATACTAACAACACTGCAAGTGAAGTAGACGCGTTTATAGTAAACAATGACAAAACAGGAATAAACCTGAAGAAAATCCTCTTGCGCTTTTGCAAATATGAATAGTCATAAATCGGACGATACATGTGGTACGGTACAGCCTAATAGTTACATTTTTAGACATAAATCTTCCATAGTATACAAAGAAAAAAAAATAATAACCTAGATAAAAATACGATTAATGTTTTTAAAGTAGACATACCGTTCTACATAAGGGATGATTCGTGAGTATCAATTGTAAATTAGACACACCGTTCTACATAAGGGATAATTTGTGAGTATCAATTGTAAATTAGACACACCGTTCTACATAAGGGATGATTCGTGAGTATCAATTGTAAATTAGACACACCGTTCTACATAAGGAATGATTCGTGAGTATCAATTGTAAATTAGACACACCGTTCTACATAAGGAATGATTCGTGAGTATCAATTGTAAAGTAGACACACCGTTCTACATAAGGAATGATTCGTGAGTATCAATTGTAAAGTAGACACACCGTTCTACATAAGGGATAATTCGTGAGTATCAATTGTAAATTAGACACACCGTTCTACATAAGGGATGATTCGTAAGTATCAATTGTAAATTAGATACACCGTTCTACATAAGGAATGATTCGTGAGTATCAATTGTAAATTAGACACACCGTTCTACATAAGGAATGATTCGTGAGTATCAATTGTAAATTAGACACACCGTTCTACATAAGGAATGATTCGTGAGTATCAATTGTAAATTAGACACACCGTTCTACATAAGGAATGATTCGTGAGTATCAATTGTAAAGTAGACACACCGTTCTACATAAGGGATGATTCGTGAGTATCAATTATAAATTAGACACACCGTTCTACATAAGGAATGATTCGTGAGTATCAATTGTAAATTAGACACACCGTTCTACATAAGGGATGATTCGTGAGTATCAATTGTAAAGTAGATACACCGTTCTACATAAGGGATGATTCGTGAGTATCAATTGTAAATTATACGAGTAATCAAACCCTGAAAAAGGAAAGAGTAAAAAGTCTTTGTAAAATGAAAGTATGCATGACGAGATGTAGTGACGTGGCAGAAACGAGACATTTATTTCCAAGAATATATTGAGTTGGAGATCTGTTCTCTCTGACTACTTCAATAGGGGCATGGCGTGAGGCTGATGATGAAAAATACATGTTTACTGAAAAAAAAATCGGCTCAAAATAACAAATTATTTAAAAAAAATTGACATTCACGATATACGAGTATATGACACACATAACAGCCATAAATGAAACTTAGAGTACAATGCTAAATAATAGGTACCGAGGGGTAGAAATAATTTATATGCAATGAAAAATAAAACATAATTTATCAACATGTCACCCAGAGGTAAATTATAAACTGAGGAAGACCAGATTCAATGATAGAGGCATATCGCTAGTTGACCGATCGTTGTTTGTGATGGAAGGTGCCGGAAGGAGACATAGAAATCGTCCAATTGGTGGTTGAAATTGAGTAAGAAATGCCAAGGGTTGGAAGTGGCGAGATATCTTGTCCAGAAAAGTCAATTCTGGAGAGAGATGACTGAAAAAGTCTCCAATACGTTATTGGAGAAGGTTGTGGAAGCTTTTAATTATTTGAGATAATTTTAACAGAAATGACAATTTTTTATATTCATTTTATTTGTCGGATAACTTCGGATTCAAAAGCGGCGACATCGACAGGAAAATTAATAAATTAATATAAATTTTTATTACCCTAGAATAATTTTTTTCAAAAAAGTGGCGCACGAAGCAACGATTGAGAGATATTCTTGAAAAACTAAGTAGCAAATACAAAACCTTGGAATTATTCGGCTGTCTGCAGTATTGCGACTATCAAATATTACGTATTTAGCTATTTCCTTGCATGTTTATGAATAAACATAAAAAAATCTCTTATATAATTTTTTCCTATATCTTAAAACAAGCAATATAAAAAAATAATTGTTGATAGTTAAAAAAAACTTGTTTTCACAGCGGATTTTCAAATCATGTCAATTATTAAACACAATTTTAAACGTCACTAAAATATTTTCATTACATTTGGACTAACCTTCTTTGCTACAAATTTAACGTATAAAATAAATACTCCGAAAATATTTCTACTTCACTCGATTTTCGGGGAAATGATCTTTAAAAACCCGTAATTTAACGTGGTTAGAACAAATACAATTAAGGTGCCAAGATGCTTGAGGATCGGCTACTGAACTCGTATACCATATACGAGTATTGAAAGTGGAACGCACCTTTAGTGCAAGACTTGAAAAAATCGTAATGACTAAAATTTAAACGTATTTAGAGATAATGGAATTCCACAATGTTGTGTTGTACTGTATTACATTTTCGCTGTAAAAAGTACGACCTGGCGGTTTCATTGCCATGTGGTAATCTCTTCCAACCAACTAGAAATATGTTCGAGGTTTTAAGTGAAAACCAGACTAAAATCCTTTAAAAAAATGTGTTCCAATAGGAATCCGTAACATTCGGATTGGAAGACAGGTGTCTTAACAATTAGGTTACAGAGGTTGTCGTGTCATAAAATAAAGAAAAATTATATGCTCTTTCTATTTTCGAATTATGACAGATTTACTTAAAAAATATATAATTCAAATCACTCAACAAATGGAGCTACATAAGTTCTCTAAAAATAAATTATTATTTTGCATTCAATAATTTTGAAGTAGCACAATTTTGTGACATTCTACGAATATCAGGCCACTTCGTTCTACGAAAACCTACCCAGAAAATTAAATTCTATATAACGATGCATAAGTAACTTTACCCAGTCGGGTCATTGAAAAATATTCCAAGTTATTAAAAAAGTAAACGCACAAATCACCTAACGAAAAACCTATGGGAAATTGAATACATTTAGTAAAAGAATGAATAAAACAGAAAAGTATCGCTGAAGATTAGGTACAAAAAGCTGCGTTAGCCCCAGCGGAAAGCGGAGATGCCCTTGAAAATTTCCATTTGGTGACCTCGTCTTGCCGCCTCTATCCCGCCCCCGACTTCGCCAACCACCACCCCCTCTCACTACTCTGGGCTGAATTATAAAAGTAATAATCGTTACAAAAACGGGAGAGACTCATTATCTTTTGGTCCGAAAAATTTAAGAAATTAAATTGATTGTTTTTTATTCGGAAATATAGTAGGCGTTGCCGTCATACTCGAGTATTAATCATTTCTAGAATGCTACAGGACAGGCTGGTTCCTGTTTCTTTCTCAACAAAATGAGCAAGTTAACTAAGAAGACACGTGGCAAATAATAAAATGTCATTTCTGATTATTTCAAGTATTTCGTGCAATAGAAATGTCATATTCAATTAAGATTTTAAACGTTTTGTTACTCATCTCAGAAAATCTGTGAAGAAAATTGAATACATGTTCGAAGATTTTCACAGCTGTTTCCCAACAGTTACCAAACGTGTGTTCACGTGTTGCGGTCACGAATGCGAATGGCTAAGTGGGTGCTTCTTACCTGGTTACTGTATTCGGTAATTCGGGCGAGGCAGACAAAGGAAATATTGGAAAGAGATAGTATAATTTTTAAGAGAGGAAAACCTAAGAAGTATGGCAAATAGAATAGCGTATATGACGAGATGTGTGGATGTAGATGAGGCGAAAACTGTGTACATACATATGTAGAAATATGTGATGATCTGTTCTCTTTCCCTACTCCAAAAATACATTGCGTGATAGTATCAATGTATAATGGGTATAATAAAAGATTACGGGACTTATTGGTTTCCTTGTCTTAGATGTGCAAGAAAACCGGATTCTTATAATAAACAGAAAAAATGTTTTGGTATATGTAAAATACTGCCTTTTTATTTATCAACCCCATGTTTAGTCGATTTAAGTGAACGTTTACTGAAGATCGAATTTACATTATATATAAACAAAAAATGAAGATTGTTATTTTAAACTTCTTTTTAATTTTGAAACATCTCGTTTATGAAAAAATTCTTACATTTATTTACATATTTTTTTCCGAATTTTGTTTCTTAATCACTTCATTAATTTCTTCTGATATTGTGTTTTCCAATAAAGGTATTTACTTCTGTACTCCGTAATTACTATGTTATAAAAGGAATATACCATACTGGACTATTACTATTCGAATTCGTAATTATTGATGACACAGCAATCCATTCAAAAACTGTTCTTGAGTATCTCCTATTTTGTCAAGATTCGTGACTATCGAAACGTAATATTATCATTAAGTCATTGTCTGTATGTATTATTTAAAATTGAAAAAATATCTCACAGTATTTTTGTTTCATTTTAAGAAAAATATACCAATACAATTGTTAGATACATTGTACATACTCTTTATTTATTTTCATACCTGGGAGGAGACATTTTTAATCACAATGATTTGTACAGTGAAATAAAAGGACATGCCAATAAAGGCGCTGCAATATCGGGTGCCCGAAGGATGCCAATTTTATTTATTTATTTATTATTACACATGACAAGAAATATACACAGTTTGCGAAAAAACAACAGGTAATTTGATTTGGACATACAATTTTAATGGATCTGGGTTTGTTGCCTTTCATTTGTCGTATCCCCAGTAAACTAGGCTTTTGCCTGTATCTCACTGAGGATATTTAGCATGAAAAAATAAATCGATACTTCTTTCCGATTTTTGATTACACAAAAAGAAAACCCCGTTGCACGCTCTCATCAACCTGACAAACAGTGACACTCAACTACAACTGGAAACATCTTGCGAAATTCAACTCCTCACACATCATCCCTCCAGAAGGACCAAAAATATTCATCCCACAATATGCCGCACACAATCATAAGAATAAAATTAAAATTAAAACAAAAAATACACAGACACACAAAAACAAAAACAACCAAAATTAAAACAACAAGAAGAAACCCACACTCACGAATTCATACAAATCCTTTCCACTCGTCATTCATCCTGAAACTCCAAGTACTCAAAATCCTGTCGCAATAACAGCCAGGCTCCGATCGACTGTCGAAATGGTTTTCCTACCTTTACCTTTATTGAAGTCGGCACGCCATTGTATGTAATGGGAGCCAAATAAGCATATTGCCTTTGGGCAAAAGAGGTTTTAACTCTAGGGATGGTGAACATTTCATTAGTTGCCATGCGTGTCATGTGTGTCTGCTGAGTCTCATTATTTACAATAAACGGTGCAATGTACTCGTATTAATAATGATAAAAAAAGTAGTGAGTCCTTCGCACAACACAATAAACAGAATCTTCAAAGATAAAAAAATACAATTAAAACAATACGAGAATAAACACACGAAAATTGAAAGTAAGAACGAAATTCATAAAACATGCGCACGACTAATACTAACCTACGTTATTGAACGAGATATGATACGAGTACATCCAGAACCAAGTTACATTTCAGAATATCGCATATGAAGATCCAGCGATGTATTTCACGCAAAGCGCTCGCTCGCAACACTGAACTGTATAGAATAGACAAATATGTTTATCGAATATACGTTTTTGTATGTATTGCATCATTGTATCTCACTGTATAAAAAAATATTCTTCGAGTGCCGTCTTCGGGTGTAGATATATATCGTTGAATCATGACATATGATTCTAGGAATGAGTAAGTAACCTTGTACTTTCCTCTTACTTACTGCGCTGCGAAAGAAGTCACAGGTGAATAAAATTTAAGTGTTGATAGGATATATATATATATATATATATATATATATATATATATATATATATATATATATATATATATATATATATATATATATATATATATATATATATATATATATATATATATATATATATATATATATATATATATATATATATATATATATATATACATATATATATATATAATATATATATATATATATATATATATATATATATATATATATATATATATATATATATATATATATATATATATAATATATATATATATATATATATATATATATATATATATATATATATATATATATATATATATATATATATATATATATATATATATATATATATATATATATATATATTATATATATATATATATATATATATATATATATATATATATATATATATATATATATATATATATATATATATATATATATATATATATATATATATATATATATATATATATATATATACTATATATATATATATATATATATATATATATATATATATATATATATATATATATA